>JAEQBA010000686.1:161820-182632 GCA_019434445.1 Phalangium opilio
ATATCCTAAGGACATCCCGTATCTCTAGTAGACACAGAGTTATGGGCCTGGAAAGTATAGTCTAATGCAATTCCTATGGAGGGGTTGTTGTTTACGTTAAGCTTAATTACTCGGAATACTGATTGTCGTAGCTCAATTTTTAGTATGGTTAGATGGGGGACAAATTGGACAATAACATACTCAAAGGACATCCCCGTATCTCCAGTAGAAACAGAGTTACGAGCCTGCAAAGTATAGTCTATGCATTTCCTATGGAGGGGTTTGTTTCGTTACGTTTTGCTTAAGTACTCGGCCCTGTTTGTCGTAGCCCAAAGTTTTAGTATGGTTGATGGGGACAATTTGGACTATAACATATCCTAAGGACATCCCCGTATCTCTAGTAGAACAGAGTTATGGGCCTGCAAAGTATAGTCTAATGCATTTCCTAGGGAGGGGTGTTTGGTTTCGTTTTGCTTAAGTACTCGGCCCCTGTTTGTCGTAGCTCAATGTTTTTAGTATGGTTAGATGGGGACAAATTGAACTATAACATACTCAAAGGACATCCCCGTATCTCCAGTAGAAAACAGAGTTACGGCCTGCAAAAGTATAGTCTAATGCATTTCCTATGGAGGGGTTGTTTCTTTACGTTTTGCTTAATTACTCGGCCCTGTTTGTCGTAGCCCAAAGTTTTTAGTATGGTTAGATGGGGGACAAATTGGACTAAACATACTCAAAGGACATCCCGTATCTCCAGTAGAAACAGAGTTACGAGCCTGCAAAGTATAGTCTATGCATTTTCTATGGAGGGGTTGTTTGTTCACGTATTGCTTAATTACTTGACCCTGTTCTTTCGATTAAAAATAATAACATATCTTTAGTGTAGCGGTTATCGCATCCGCCTCACTCCCGGAAGGCCACAGGTTCGAAACCGCGAAGTTTTTTTTTGCTTGGAACATGCAAAGACCTTTATAATTATCCGAACATTTGTGTCAAGGTCACATTATTTACATCCCCGTATCTCTGGTAGAACTAGAGTTACGAGCCTCCAGAATTTAGTCTAATGTTTTCCTATGGAGGGGTTTGTTTGTTTACGATTAGCTTAATTACTCGAATACTGTTTGTCGTAGCCCTAATTCTTAGTATGGCTAGATGGGGGACAAATTGCTCTATAACATACTCAAAGGACATCCCCGTATCTCCAGTAGAAACAGAGTTACGAGCCTGCAAAGTTTATTTTCAAAAATCAAAAGTAACCTTCTAACAATAAGTGAGACAAAAAATAAGTTGACGACGATATTGAGGTAGCCTCAAGTTTAAAGTATCCTTGTATGGGGAGCAAAGAGTACTATACATATCCAAAGGAGATCCCAGTATCTCTTGTAGAACAAGAGTTATGAGCCTCCATAATTTAGTGCAAAAATCATAAGTAACATAATAAAAATAAGTGAGACGATACCAAAGTTGACGAACATTTTGCTTAATATCTCGGCCCCTGTTTGTCGTAGCTCAATGTTTTTAGTATGGTTAGATGGGGGACAATTTGGACTATAACATATCCTAAGGACATCCCGTATCTCTAGTAGAAACAGAGTTATGGGCCTGCAAAGTATAGTCTAATGCATTTCCTATGGAGGGGTTGTTTGTTTACGTTTAGCTTAATTACTCGGCCCCTGTTTGTCGTAGCTCAATGTTTTTAGTATGGTTAGATGGGGGACAATTTGGACTATAACATATCCTAAGGACATCCTCGTATCTCCAGTAGAAACAGAGTTACGAGCCTGCAAAGTATAGTCTAATGCATTTCCTATGGAGGGGGTTTGTTTCGTTACGTTTTGCTTAAGTACTCGGCCCCTGTTTGTCGTAGCCCAAAGTTTTTAGTATGGTTAGATGGGGGACAATTTGGACTATAACATATCCTAAGGACATCCCGTATCTCCAGTAGAAACAGAGTTACGAGCCTGCAAAGTATAGTCTAATGCATTCCTATGGAGGGGGTTTGTTTCGTTACGTTTTGCTTAAGTACTCGATCCCTGTTTGTCGTAGCCCAAAGTTTTTAGTATGGTTAGATGGGGGACAATTTGGACTATAAAATATCCTAAGGACATCCCCGTATCTCTAGTAGACACAGAGTTATGGGCCTGCAAAGTATAGTCTAATGCATTTCCTATGGAGGGGTTGTTTGTTTACGTTTTGCTTAATTACTCGGCCCCTGTTTGTCGTAGCTCAATGTTTAGTATGGTTAGATGGGGGACAAATTGGACTATAACATACTCAAAGGACATCCCCGTATCTCCAGTAGAAACAGAGTTACGAGCCTGCAAAGTATAGTCTAATGCATTTCCTATGGAGGGGTTGTTTCTTTACGTTTTGCTTAAGTACTCGGCCCCTGTTTGTCGTAGCCAAAGTTTTTAGTATGGTTAGATGGGGGACAATTTGGACTATAACATATCCTAAGGACATCCCCGTATCTCTAGTAGACACAGAGTTATGGGCCTGCAAAGTATAGTCTAATGCATTTCCTATGGAGGGGTTGTTTGTTTACGTTTAGCTTAATTACTCGGCCCCTGTTTGTCGTAGCTCAATGTTTTTAGTATGGTTAGATGGGGGACAAATTGGACTATAACATACACAAAGGACATCCCCGTATCTCCAGTAGAAACAGAGTTACGAGCCTGCAAAGTATAGTCTAATGCATTTTCTATGGAGGGGTTTGTTTGTTCACGTATTGCTTAATTACTTGACCCTGTTCTTTCGATTAAATATAATAACATATCTTTAGTGTAGCGGTTATCGCATCCGCCTCACTCCCGGAAGGCCACAGGTTCGAAACCGCGAAGTTTTTTTTTTTTTTGCTTGGAACATGCAAAGACCTTTATAATTATCCGAACATTTGTGTCAAGGTCACATTATTTACATCCCCGTATCTCTGGTAGAACCAGAGTTACGAGCCTCCAGAATTTAGTCTAATGTATTTCCTATGGAGGGGTTTGTTTGTTTACGATTAGCTTAATTACTCGACTACTGTTTGTCGTAGCCCTAATTCTTAGTATGGCTAGATGGGGGACAAATTGGTCTATAACATACTCTAAGGACATCCCCGTATCTCCAGTAGAAACAGAGTTACGAGCCTGCAAAGTTTATTTTCAAAAATCAAAAGTAACCTTCTAACAATAAGTGAGACAAAAAATAAGTTGACGATATTGAGGTAGCCTCAAGTTTAAAGTATCCTTGTATGGGGAGCAAAGAGTACTATAACATATCCAAAGGAGATCCCAGTATCTCTTGTAGAACAAGAGTTATGAGCCTCCATAATTTAGTGCAAAAATCATAAGTAACATAATAAAAATAAGTGAGACGATACCAAAGTTGACGAACATTTTGCTTAATATCTCGGCCCCTGTTTGTCGTAGCTCAATGTTTTTAGTATGGTTAGATGGGAGACAATTTGGACTATAACATATCCTAAGGACATCCCCGTATCTCTAGTAGAAACAGAGTTACGAGCCTGCAAAGTATAGTCTAATGCATTTCCTATGGAGGGGTTGTTTGTTTACGTTTAGCTTAATTACTCGGCCCCTGTTTATCGTAGCCCAAAGTTTTTAGTATGGTTAGATGGGGGACAATTTGGACTATAACATATCCTAAGGACATCCTCGTATCTCCAGTAGAAACAGAGTTACGAGCCTGCAAAGTATAGTCTAATGCATTTCCTATGGAGGGGGTTTGTTTCGTTACGTTTTGCTTAAGTACTCGGCCCCTGTTTGTCGTAGCCCAAAGTTTTTAGTATGGTTAGATGGGGGACAATTTGGACTATAACATATCCTAAGGACATCCCCGTATCTCTAGTAGACACAGAGTTATGGGCCTGCAAAGTATAGTCTAATGCATTTCCTATGGAGGGGTTGTTTGTTTACGTTTTGCTTAAGTACTCGGCCCCTGTTTGTCGTAGCTCAATGTTTTTAGTATGGTTAGATGGGGGACAATTTGGACTATAACATATCCTAAGGACATCCTCGTATCTCCAGTAGAAACAGAGTTACGAGCCTGCAAAGTATAGTCTAATGCATTTCCTATGGAGGGGGTTTGTTTCGTTACGTTTTGCTTAAGTACTCGGTCCCTGTTTGTCGTAGCCCAAAGTTTTTAGTATGGTTAGATGGGGGACAATTTGGACTATAACATATCCTAAGGACATCCCCGTATCTCTAGTAGAGACAGAGTTATGGGCCTGCAAAGTATAGTCTAATGCAATTCCTATGGAGGGGTTGTTTGTTTACGTTTAGCTTAATTACTCGGCCCCTGTTTGTCGTAGCTCAATGTTTTTAGTATGGTTAGATGGGGGACAATTTGGACTATAACATATCCTAAGGACATCCTCGTATCTCCAGTAGAAACAGAGTTACGAGCCTGCAAAGTATAGTCTAATGCATTTCCTATGGAGGGGGTTTGTTTCGTTACGTTTTGCTTAAGTACTCGGTCCCTGTTTGTCGTAGCCCAAAGTTTTTAAATGGTTAGATGGGGGACAATTTGGACTATAACATATCCTAAGGACATCCCCGTATCTCTAGTAGACACAGAGTTATGGGCCTGGAAAGTATAGTCTAATGCAATTCCTATGGAGGGGTTGTTTGTTTACGTTAAGCTTAATTACTCGGCCCCTGATTGTCGTAGCTCAATGTTTTTAGTATGGTTAGATGGGGGACAAATTGGACAATAACATACTCAAAGGACATCCCCGTATCTCCAGTAGAAACAGAGTTACGAGCCTGCAAAGTATAGTCTAATGCATTTCCTATGGAGGGGGTTTGTTTCGTTACGTTTTGCTTAAGTACTCGGCCCCTGTTTGTCGTAGCCCAAAGTTTTTAGTATGGTTAGATGGGGGACAATTTGGACTATAACATATCCTAAGGACATCCCCGTATCTCTAGTAGACACAGAGTTATGGGCCTGCAAAGTATAGTCTAATGCATTTCCTATGGAGGGGTTGTTTGTTTACGTTTTGCTTAAGTACTCGGCCCCTGTTTGTCGTAGCTCAATGTTTTTAGTATGGTTAGATGGGGGACAAATTGAACTATAACATACTCAAAGGACATCCCCGTATCTCCAGTAGAAACAGAGTTACGAGCCTGCAAAGTATAGTCTAATGCATTTCCTATGGAGGGGTTGTTTCTTTACGTTTTGCTTAAGTACTCGGCCCCTGTTTGTCGTAGCCCAAAGTTTTTAGTATGGTTAGATGGGGGACAAATTGGACTATAACATACTCAAAGGACATCCCCGTATCTCCAGTAGAAACAGAGTTACGAGCCTGCAAAGTATAGTCTAATGCATTTTCTATGGAGGGGTTTGTTTGTTCACGTATTGCTTAATTACTTGACCCTGTTCTTTCGATTAAAAATAATAACATATCTTTAGTGTAGCGGTTATCGCATCCGCCTCACTCCGGAAGGCCGGCAATACAGGTTCGAAACCGCGAAGTTTTTTTTTTGCTTGGAACATGCAAAGACCTTTATAATTATCCGAACATTTGTGTCAAGGTCACATTATTTACATCCCCGTATCTCTGGTAGAACTAGAATTACGAGCCTCCAGAATTTAGTCTAATGTATTTCCTATGGAGGGGTTTGTTTGTTTACGATTAGCTTAATTACTCGAATACTGTTTGTCGTAGCCCTAATTCTTAGTATGGCTAGATGGGGGACAAATTGCTCTATAACATACTCAAAGGACATCCCCGTATCTCCAGTAGAAACAGAGTTACGAGCCTGCAAAGTTTATTTTCAAAAATCAAAAGTAACCTTCTAACAATAAGTGAGACAAAAAATAAGTTGACGACGATATTGAGGTAGCCTCAAGTTTAAAGTATCCTTGTATGGGGAGCAAAGAGTACTATAACATATCCAAAGGAGATCCCAGTATCTTTGGTAGAACAAGAGTTATGAGCCTCCATAATTTAGTGCAAAAATCATAAGTAACATAATAAAAATAAGTGAGACGATACCAAAGTTGACGAACATTTTGCTTAATATCTCGGCCCCTGTTTGTCGTAGCTCAATGTTTTTAGTATGGTTAGATGGGGGACAATTTGGACTATAACATATCCTAAGGACATCCCCGTATCTCTAGTAGAGACAGAGTTATGGGCCTGCAAAGTATAGTCTAATGCAATTCCTATGGAGGGGTTGTTTGTTTACGTTTAGCTTAATTACTCGGCCCCTGTTTGTCGTAGCTCAATGTTTTTAGTATGGTTAGATGGGGGACAATTTGGACTATAACATATCCTAAGGACATCCTCGTATCTCCAGTAGAAACAGAGTTACGAGCCTGCAAAGTATAGTCTAATGCATTTCCTATGGAGGGGGTTTGTTTCGTTACGTTTTGCTTAAGTACTCGGCCCCTGTTTGTCGTAGCCCAAAGTTTTTAGTATGGTTAGATGGGGGACAATTTGGACTATAACATATCCTAAGGACATCCCCGTATCTCTAGTAGACACAGAGTTATGGGCCTGCAAAGTATAGTCTAATGCATTTCCTATGGAGGGGTTGTTTGTTTACGTTTTGCTTAAGTACTCGGCCCCTGTTTGTCGTAGCTCAATGTTTTTAGTATGGTTAGATGGGGGACAAATTGAACTATAACATACTCAAAGGACATCCCCGTATCTCCAGTAGAAACAGAGTTACGAGCCTGCAAAGTATAGTCTAATGCATTTCCTATGGAGGGGTTGTTTCTTTACGTTTTGCTTAAGTACTCGGCCCCTGTTTGTCGTAGCCCAAAGTTTTTAGTATGGTTAGATGGGGGACAAATTGGACTATAACATACTCAAAGGACATCCCCGTATCTCCAGTAGAAACAGAGTTACGAGCCTGCAAAGTATAGTCTAATGCATTTTCTATGGAGGGGTTTGTTTGTTCACGTATTGCTTAATTACTTGACCCTGTTCTTTCGATTAAAAATAATAACATATCTTTAGTGTAGCGGTTATCGCATCCGCCTCACTCCCGGAAGGCCACAGGTTCGAAACCGCGAAGTTTTTTTTTTGCTTGGAACATGCAAAGACCTTTATAATTATCCGAACATTTGTGTCAAGGTCACATTATTTACATCCCCGTATCTCTGGTAGAACTAGAATTACGAGCCTCCAGAATTTAGTCTAATGTATTTCCTATGGAGGGGTTTGTTTGTTTACGATTAGCTTAATTACTCGAATACTGTTTGTCGTAGCCCTAATTCTTAGTATGGCTAGATGGGGGACAAATTGCTCTATAACATACTCAAAGGACATCCCCGTATCTCCAGTAGAAACAGAGTTACGAGCCTGCAAAGTTTATTTTCAAAAATCAAAAGTAACCTTCTAACAATAAGTGAGACAAAAAATAAGTTGACGACGATATTGAGGTAGCCTCAAGTTTAAAGTATCCTTGTATGGGGAGCAAAGAGTACTATAACATATCCAAAGGAGATCCCAGTATCTTTGGTAGAACAAGAGTTATGAGCCTCCATAATTTAGTGCAAAAATCATAAGTAACATAATAAAAATAAGTGAGACGATACCAAAGTTGACGAACATTTTGCTTAATATCTCGGCCCCTGTTTGTCGTAGCTCAATGTTTTTAGTATGGTTAGATGGGGGACAATTTGGACTATAACATATCCTAAGGACATCCCCGTATCTCTAGTAGAGACAGAGTTATGGGCCTGCAAAGTATAGTCTAATGCAATTCCTATGGAGGGGTTGTTTGTTTACGTTTAGCTTAATTACTCGGCCCCTGTTTGTCGTAGCTCAATGTTTTTAGTATGGTTAGATGGGGGACAATTTGGACTATAACATATCCTAAGGACATCCTCGTATCTCCAGTAGAAACAGAGTTACGAGCCTGCAAAGTATAGTCTAATGCATTTCCTATGGAGGGGGTTTGTTTCGTTACGTTTTGCTTAAGTACTCGGCCCCTGTTTGTCGTAGCCCAAAGTTTTTAGTATGGTTAGATGGGGGACAATTTGGACTATAACATATCCTAAGGACATCCCCGTATCTCTAGTAGACACAGAGTTATGGGCCTGCAAAGTATAGTCTAATGCATTTCCTATGGAGGGGTTGTTTGTTTACGTTTTGCTTAAGTACTCGGCCCCTGTTTGTCGTAGCTCAATGTTTTTAGTATGGTTAGATGGGGGACAAATTGAACTATAACATACTCAAAGGACATCCCCGTATCTCCAGTAGAAACAGAGTTACGAGCCTGCAAAGTATAGTCTAATGCATTTCCTATGGAGGGGTTGTTTCTTTACGTTTTGCTTAAGTACTCGGCCCCTGTTTGTCGTAGCCCAAAGTTTTTAGTATGGTTAGATGGGGGACAAATTGGACTATAACATACTCAAAGGACATCCCCGTATCTCCAGTAGAAACAGAGTTACGAGCCTGCAAGTATAGTCTAATGCATTTTCTATGGAGGGGTTTGTTTGTTCACGTATTGCTTAATTACTTGACCCTGTTCTTTCGATTAAAAATAATAACATATCTTTAGTGTAGCGGTTATCGCATCCGCCTCACTCCCGGAAGGCCACAGGTTCGAAACCGCGAAGTTTTTTTTTTGCTTGGAACATGCAAAGACCTTTATAATTATCCGAACATTTGTGTCAAGGTCACATTATTTACATCCCCGTATCTCTGGTAGAACTAGAATTACGAGCCTCCAGAATTTAGTCTAATGTATTTCCTATGGAGGGGTTTGTTTGTTTACGATTAGCTTAATTACTCGAATACTGTTTGTCGTAGCCCTAATTCTTAGTATGGCTAGATGGGGGACAAATTGCTCTATAACATACTCAAAGGACATCCCCGTATCTCCAGTAGAAACAGAGTTACGAGCCTGCAAAGTTTATTTTCAAAAATCAAAAGTAACCTTCTAACAATAAGTGAGACAAAAAATAAGTTGACGACGATATTGAGGTAGCCTCAAGTTTAAAGTATCCTTGTATGGGGAGCAAAGAGTACTATAACATATCCAAAGGAGATCCCAGTATCTTTGGTAGAACAAGAGTTATGAGCCTCCATAATTTAGTGCAAAAATCATAAGTAACATAATAAAAATAAGTGAGACGATACCAAAGTTGACGAACATTTTGCTTAATATCTCGGCCCCTGTTTGTCGTAGCTCAATGTTTTTAGTATGGTTAGATGGGGGACAATTTGGACTATAACATATCCTAAGGACATCCCCGTATCTCTAGTAGAGACAGAGTTATGGGCCTGCAAAGTATAGTCTAATGCAATTCCTATGGAGGGGTTGTTTGTTTACGTTTAGCTTAATTACTCGGCCCCTGTTTGTCGTAGCTCAATGTTTTTAGTATGGTTAGATGGGGGACAATTTGGACTATAACATATCCTAAGGACATCCTCGTATCTCCAGTAGAAACAGAGTTACGAGCCTGCAAAGTATAGTCTAATGCATTTCCTATGGAGGGGGTTTGTTTCGTTACGTTTTGCTTAAGTACTCGGTCCCTGTTTGTCGTAGCCCAAAGTTTTTAAAATGGTTAGATGGGGGACAATTTGGACTATAACATATCCTAAGGACATCCCCGTATCTCTAGTAGACACAGAGTTATGGGCCTGGAAAGTATAGTCTAATGCAATTCCTATGGAGGGGTTGTTTGTTTACGTTAAGCTTAATTACTCGGCCCCTGATTGTCGTAGCTCAATGTTTTTAGTATGGTTAGATGGGGGACAAATTGGACAATAACATACTCAAAGGACATCCCCGTATCTCCAGTAGAAACAGAGTTACGAGCCTGCAAAGTATAGTCTAATGCATTTCCTATGGAGGGGGTTTGTTTCGTTACGTTTTGCTTAAGTACTCGGCCCCTGTTTGTCGTAGCTCAATGTTTTTAGTATGGTTAGATGGGGGACAATTTGGACTATAACATATCCTAAGGACATCCTCGTATCTCCAGTAGAAACAGAGTTACGAGCCTGCAAAGTATAGTCTAATGCATTTCCTATGGAGGGGGTTTGCTTCGTTACGTTTTGCTTAAGTACTCGGCCCCTGTTTGTCGTAGCCCAACGTTTTTAGTATGGTTAGAAGGGGGACAATTTGGACTATAACATATCCTAAGGACATCGTCGTATCTCCAGTAGAAACAGAGTTACGAGCCTGCAAAGTATAGTCTAATGCAATTCCTATGGAGGGGTTGTTTGTTTACGTTTAGCTTAATTACTCGGCCCCTGTTTGTCGTAGCTCAATGTTTTTAGTATGGTTAGATGGGGGACAAATTGGACTATAACATACACAAAGGACATCCCCGTATCTCTAGTAGACACAGAGTTATGGGCCTGCAAATTATAGTCTAATGCATTTCCTATGGACGGGTTGTTTGTTTACGTTTAGCATAATTACTCGACCCCTGTTTGTCGTAGCTCAATGTTTTTAGTATGGTTAGATGGGGGACAAATTGGACTATAACATACACAAAGGACATCCCCGTATCTCCAGTAGAAACAGAGTTACGAGCCTGCAAAGTATAGTCTAATGCATTTTCTATGGAGGGGTTTGTTTGTTCACGTATTGCTTAATTACTTGACCCTGTTCTTTCGATTAAAAATAATAACATATCTTTAGTGTAGCGGTTATCGCATCCGCCTCACTCCCGGAAGGCCACAGGTTCGAAACCGCGAAGTTTTTTTTTTTTTTTGCTTGGAACATGCAAAGACCTTTATAATTATCCGAACATTTGTGTCAAGGTCACATTATTTACATCCCCGTATCTCTGGTAGAACCAGAGTTACGAGCCTCCAGAATTTAGTCTAATGTATTTCCTATGGAGGGGTTTGTTTGTTTACGATTAGCTTAATTACTCGACTACTGTTTGTCGTAGCCCTAATTCTTAGTATGGCTAGATGGGGGACAAATTGGTCTATAACATACTCAAAGGACATCCCCGTATCTCCAGTAGAAACAGAGTTACGAGCCTGCAAAGTTTATTTTCAAAAATCAAAAGTAACCTTCTAACAATAAGTGAGACAAAAAATAAGTTGACGACGATATTGAGGTAGCCTCAAGTTTAAAGTATCCTTGTATGGGGAGCAAAGAGTACTATAACATATCCAAAGGAGATCCCAGTATCTCTTGTAGAACAAGAGTTATGAGCCTCCATAATTTAGTGCAAAAATCATAAGTAACATAATAAAAATAAGTGAGACGATACCAAAGTTGACGAACATTTTGCTTAATATCTCGGCCCCTGTTTGTCGTAGCTCAATGTTTTTAGTATGGTTAGATGGGGGACAATTTGGACTATAACATATCCTAAGGACATCCTCGTATCTCCAGTAGAAACAGAGTTACGAGCCTGCAAAGTATAGTCTAATGCATTTCCTATGGAGGGGGTTTGTTTCGTTACGTTTTGCTTAAGTACTCGGTCCCTGTTTGTCGTAGCCCAAAGTTTTTAGTATGGTTAGATGGGGGACAATTTGGACTATAACATATCCTAAGGACATCCCCGTATCTCTAGTAGACACAGAGTTATGGGCCTGCAAAGTATAGTCTAATGCAATTCCTATGGAGGGGTTGTTTGTTTACGTTTAGCTTAATTACTCGGCCCCTGTTTGTCGTAGCTCAATGTTTTTAGTATGGTTAGATGGGGGACAAATTGGACAATAACATACTCAAAGGACATCCCCGTATCTCTAGTAGACACAGAGTTATGGGCCTGCAAATTATAGTCTAATGCATTTCCTATGGACGGGTTGTTTGTTTACGTTTAGCATAATTACTCGACCCCTGTTTGTCGTAGCTCAATGTTTTTAGTATGGTTAGATGGGGGAAAAATTGGACTATAACATACACAAAGGACATCCCCGTATCTCCAGTAGAAACAGAGTTACGAGCCTGCAAATTATAGTCTAATGCATTTTCTATGGAGGGGTTTGTTTGTTCACGTATTGCTTAATTACTTGACCCTGTTCTTTCGATTAAAAATAATAACATATCTTTAGTGTAGCGGTTATCGCATCCGCCTCACTCCCGGAAGGCCACAGGTTCGAAACCGCGAAGTTTTTTTTTTTTTCCTTGGAACATGCAAAGACCTTTATAATTATCCGAACATTTGTGTCAAGGTCACATTATTTACATCCCCGTATCTCTGGTAGAACCAGAGTTACGAGCCTCCAGAATTTAGTCTAATGTATTTCCTATGGAGGGGTTTGTTTGTTTACGATTAGCTTAATTACTCGACTACTGTTTGTCGTAGCCCTAATTCTTAGTATGGCTAGATGGGGGACAAATTGGTCTATAACATACTCAAAGGACATCCCCGTATCTCCAGTAGAAACAGAGTTACGAGCCTGCAAAGTTTATTTTCAAAAATCAAAAGTAACCTTCTAACAATAAGTGAGACAAAAAATAAGTTGACGACGATATTGAGGTAGCCTCAAGTTTAAAGTATCCTTGTATGGGGAGCAAAGAGTACTATAACATATTCTGAGAGAGCGGTAGCTCTCTTAGATAAGACTTCATACTGCCCATAATGTATAAGGGTGGTTTTTTGATTGGATGTAACTTTTTTTGTATTAAGTTTACTGTTTTGAAAAAATTCCACAGAACTACAATTAGGGCCCTAAATATGTGGTTAAAATTTCAAAAAGATCCATCCATTAGTTTTTCTTATAAAAAATAAAGTTGCTAAGGGTGGTTTTCATTTCCATAAAATTCATCACACCTTTTGTTGAAAAACCGGAATTTTTCCCATAGAAATAACATGGGAAATTTTCTGAAAAAAACGATCCGGTGGCTCCGATATTAGAAAAACTATACGTTTGTTGGTTTTGGGAACGGTCTTAAATGAAAGGTACAACATTTTTCATTCCGCTAAGCTATTTTCATGGAAAATAATTAAGTTTAAGTATTAATTTTGATAACATTTAGAACATAACTCGATTTGCGATTTTATATCATGGATACACTAATTTACTAGAAAATATCAGCGCGATTAAAATTGGCCTTTTTTAACGCTTAGTTGCCTCATAATAATTTGAGAGTTTCTTCATAAAGCTTTATGGATGAAATGGCCTATAGAGAGCGCGATAAGACGGCTTTAATAATGCCGCGCAGCCGCCGTGAGTCCCGTGACGTTGAAATGGCGATAGTCGGCGACGCCATCAAATACTCGAGTCTAAATCGTCGCCTTAAATAGCGTTTATGAACTTTATGAAGCTTTTGGAAAGTAATTTGGTCTAATTTTAGTATTTTTAGTTGCTAAAACTTAATATTATTTAAATATAAAACGCTTAAGGTAAGAATTATCATTAAATTTGTAAATTATTGTAAATTAATCTATTTCATTTCACTAAGCCTTGGTCAAAACAATTTCCGTAGCACGGTTCTTATCCCATCCTGGCTCCTGGTTTCCTCATATCCTCTGCTCTTGGCTTCGAAGTTTAATGCTTTGTTTATCTCGTCAACATAGGTAACAGTAGCGCTAGTTAATTTAGGATACCGTTATCTAATTTGCTCAAATCAGGGTAGAAAAAATGTAGTCTTGTTCTTTAGTACACTTGGGCTTTTATCCGTTACCGCTATTTCCATATCTCCATTGTATTAAATAAAAATTGGCATTTCTACCCAAATAATTGAAATATTTAATTAGGTAATGCTTTTTGAAAGACCACGCTTACTACAGAACAACCAACGTAACATCTTTCTTTACATTGTAAACTATTAAACACAAGAAATAGCACTGCCGTTAACGGTGATTTTCCAATGAAATAAGTAATGACTGCACACCTTATAAGTAATGACTGCACACCTTATTTTGTCAACTAATAGACCTCATTTATTATAATTTTAGCTCAAAGTGCTTTAATTGACACGCTTTTAACAAGTTTTATTATTAATTGTGATTATATGAATGTTACGCTTGATGGATGAAGTTCAGTTTGGTACGCGAGCCAACCAACAAACAATGGTTTCTAACCAAATAGACTATTGTGAGTAAATCAAAAATAGTAAATAATTTCCTAGAATGCTGCTAGTATTTTTCGTTTATTTCAACAAAATACTTCCATCAGTTTGACGGAGAAAATTCTGCGTTAGCGTTAACACAGTTTTCTGAACAACAAATAATGGAATGTTGAAATCAGTATTTAATGCCCAACATTTGTTATTAGGTAAAAATTTAATTATAAATAAAATTTTCGCGTGTCCAGTCACTGTCCATAACTCAGTTTAAAAAAACCAATGTTCCTACTGTTGTAAAATTATTCATTTGCAGAAAAAGTTTATTTTGCCAAGGTTAGCGGAGCATCTAGTGCCGTCGGGTTAAATTAACCCTAACAGATATTCTTTGAGATGTGTGGAAATTTGTTATGTGGACAAAATTGTTAACGCAAATTTATAAATAAATTGACAATTTTAATAGATATTATTAATATTATACAACAGTAGCTAAATGACTCCATTCATTCATTCATGACATGATTCATTAATGACATGATTCATTAATGTCAGTATACATGTTTGTTCATTATTGTCAGTATTCATGTTTGTTCATTATTGTCAGTATTCATGTTTGTTCATTATTTTCAGTATAAATGATTCATTTATGTCAGTGTAAATAATTCATTTATGTCAGTGTAAATAATTCATTTATGTCAGTGTAAATGATTCATTTATGTCAGTGTAAATGATTCATTTATGTCAGTGTAAATAATTCATTTATGTCAGTGTAAATAATTCATTTATGTCAGTGTAAATAATTCGTTTATGTCAGTGTTAATAATTTATTTATTTATTTATTGAATGTGTTGTTCACAAAGTCAACAATATGACGTATGTGTCAACATCGGAGTTTAATACACTAGGCAAGTTGCGGAAAGACAATAATGGAGTAGAGTAATACGAGAACAAAAATGGATAATGTAATATTAAAAAAATAATAATAACAATAAAAACAATGTCAGTTAATTAGGAATTCCCTGCACATTAATGCAATTTTTTATAATAATCATTTAGGTTGAAGGGTGAAAGAAGTATAATGCTTACGATTTAATACAAAAAATGTCTAATAATTTACGACGAAAATGGGATTTATTAGTTAGAATGACGACATGATTCATTGGGCAAGGAATTACAATTGTCAATGACAGGCTGACAGCACATGCAAAGTGTGTTTGTCCGAAAACTGCACAGCACAGACCTCTAGGCCTCAGTCTCAAATACGTGTTAAACCTTAATGATGAAACCTCCGCTGCCGAAACTTTGGCGATAACTTTTCAAGGGAAATTATGCCAAACAGAACTGTATAGATTCTTTCATTTAATATTATTTTACATTTACATTATTTAAATTAAAATACTTCATTAAAGGTAAAAATTATTGCGGTTTACTGAGTTCCCAGTTTTATACTCACGGAATAAAACCAAGTAAATTAATTTTTATTTTAAATGCAATTTTAACGATAGTATACAACACATAGCTTGGAAATTACGCATGACGTTTATGATTGATTTCTTATAAGTGTTAAGTAAGCTTTATGATAAAAACAAACAGGACATTTCTACTTAAATTTTCGTGTTGAATATCAAACATATTGTAGATTTCTAATTAATCATTAGAAACACATTACATTTATGAAGATATTTTATTAAATATTACAAACATTAATTAATGTTGAATTAATAAATAAAATTGGAATAAATCATTATAAAACTGCACACCATTTATGATTTCCTGGTCCCGTACACCTTCCCCCCTCCCCCCTCCCGGGTGTAAACTAAAAAATTGGAATAATAGACCAAATTTAAATGATTAATAGAAAAGTGAATTATGTAATTTTAATAATTTAATTAATTTTAAAACAATAAAATTTTTGTCATTTTTACAAACTAAAAATAAAAAAAAAAAACAGGTGAATGATGATCCTATATAAAACAAGAAGAAAAATTATACTCTAAGAAGAATTTTATTGGGGCACAGGAAATTAAATTAACCATATAATACTGGTAGAAAAGCCAGTAACAACTAATTGTAAGGCTAGTTTAAAGTTTCGCGCGTATTAGCAACAGGTCCCTTCATTGTCACCCACAACGTCCTGGCTAATCCATAACTATGAGACTTTACTCATAATAGAGTAGTGGCACTCCATGTTAACTACCCATAGAGCTTAATGCAGTCAAAGGCAAGTAGGTGCCATTACTCTATAATACATTTTAGCCCTAACCAAAGTTTTGCCTATTCTGGAGAAATATGCTCAGAGTTTTACTATATTTCGCCATTCATAATATTTGTACCTAAATTTTTTAGTATAACATTCATGTCTAACATTAATAAAAACTGTTAACATTTTTTCCAGTGCCCCAGTTTAATATAATTCATCACATTATTTCTAAGAACTTTAATTATTTATTTTACTTACAAAACAAAAATTAAACAGTCTCCTTGGCGACAGTCTCCTCCCTATCGTCATCCTCCATTTGGATGACGACATCCTGGGGGGCCTTCGGTGGCACCCCCTCTCCTTCCTTGCCCTGAGGCATTTCCTCCTCCTTTTTTTCTTTTCCAATAATATAAATAGGCTATTAACTATCTTTATTGAATTTAGACTATCTTTTTGTTTGCTAAGCCATTCATTTGGTCTAACAATTATTAAACACAAGGAGGATTCATACCATTTACACCTGAAGGCTAGGAGGCGCCTGGAGGAAAAAATGTAAAAGGGGTTTTTGTCTTCCAGGTAGCCTGCCCTCCTGGCGTAAATGATATGAATCCCCCATATGTGAAAACTAAATATAGTTTAGGAACTAGAATTTGGATAAAAAAAGGCCCAGTGTTTACTGTTTACAATTTACTAGTCATGAGAGATAGTATTGTGCTGCCAGTCTTGCAACCACGGAGTTGTATCATTTCTTAAAATACATGCAGGGTGGGAAATAAGGATTTTTTTGAAACTGGACATGGGGACAGCGACCCCCTGGAATAAATAAACTGGTCCATGACCATTCACCAGGACGCGTCGTCTGCTAAAGTAAAGAAGTGGATAATTCAAGCAGTTGAGATAATGTCTGGACTCTGGTTACCCTTGAATTTTATTAGTGGTCTAGTGGACCACTGACCCCCCTCCGATTTAATTTCTAAACTGGTCCAGGCAATTTTTAACCTGGTCATTTGCCCTGTGCCACCGCCTTATTTCCCACGCTGATCAAGACTGAGTTGATCTTATTGATAAATTGGCTCTAACTTGTTATAATATTTAAATGACACATATAGGGCAAATTGCTACTACCACCAAGATCTGCACCAGAGGCGGCTCCAGGCGAGCTTACTATATGTCTCAGACGACAGCTTATTCTATATATACAATAAGCCTCTGGCTTTCTTTTTACCCGTCAATAAACTTTATTATTATTATTATTATTATACTCTGTTACAGCAACGGTGATCAGCACGCTCAAAGCTAGGTCTCTATGTAACGTAGCTTTGTGCGTAATGTTAAGAGACGAAAAACTTCAGTAACTTCAGGTTTAAAATATGCGCGAGACGCTAGTTTCTTACTTCCAGAAGTTCCAGTGCACGCCTGCACGGACCTTTAGGCCTTAGTTTCAAATACGGGTCAAATTGCCTAAGGCCTAGAGGTCCATGCACTCGAGCTAAAAAATTCGCGGATATTTTAAATCCTGAAGATCCTTATTTTCCTCGTCTCTTGTCAACGCGTGAAAAACTACGTTACATAGAGACCTAGCTTTGCGCGTGCTGACAACCGATGTTGTAACAGAGTATATACAGAATAAGCTGTCGTTCGAGATAGGGAGTTGCCTATCCTATAGCGTTAAAACAAATTCCCTCACGCGCATTCTTTATCCATGGTCACACCATCAGCTTTTAAAAAAGGATCCGTACCTTTCAGGACAGGGCAATTTCTAATGAAATGGCCTGTTTTTTTACATAAATAACAAATGCGCGGACGCCCCCCACGTTTACCGCCTCGACCACCGCGACCACCACGACCGCCGCGACCGCCTCCACCACCACTGTTATTCGTCACGTAAACGTTGCCCGTAATCTTCCAGCTGTCCATTGTAAGCCTTGGCCGGTTAACAAGGAATTAAAAACAAATCACAATTAACGTTAGAAAGTGCTCACTATCTATTTTCAAACTAATTCATATAAATAAACCTTCAAGTTGTTAAATATATGACTTAGCTTAAAAACTAATAAAAGAAAATTAATTCTTAAATAAATTTTGGCATAGAACTCACTTTCGTTCCTTAAAATTTGAAATTTGCGACACTGACTATAGCCCACTCGATCACGCACTCCACCGTCGTGGAGCGCGTGATCGAGTGGGCTATGCACTGACAGTGTAAAATAAAAGAGAGGAATAATAATAATAATTAAAAATTTAAATATTTGTGTGAATGCTGAGCTCCATAAAGGAGCCGCCCTGTGTTTTTAAAACTATTATGGGACATTTTAAAATTTTATTGGACAATGTCCAGTGTCCTGTGCTTATTTCCGGCCCAGCCTATAAATGTTCTTGTGCTTATTTTCGGTCCTGTACACAACTGTGACTTTTTAACTAAGCCTTTTTTATGTTAAGCGCCAGTGCGCCACGTTTTCGGGTGCCTTTCGGTGTTTTGGACTTTTGGTACGTATTCTCCAACACATTTTCCTCTGCTACTACTAAGACTTACAATTAATTTCATTTCTAATTAATCTTTTAAGGGTTAATAACTGCTTTTATTAGTTCCATTACTTTACAACGTCTGTATTAAATTATTTACATTTTTTCTCTTGTTTAATTTTTATTCTTTTTTCCCTACACGTTAAGCCTAATACTTTTTATTACATTTCACTGTATGTTGTTTTTATTTAAGAGTGTATATAATTGTACTTCTTTGTGGTTCCAAAACGTTCTTTGTGCAACGCTTTATTGGATAGCTTTGTGGTTCCAAAGCGTTCTTTGTGCAACGCTTTATTGGATAGCTTTGTGGTTCCAAAGCGTTCTTTGTGCAACGCTTTATTGTATTTCTTTCCGGATCAAAGGTGTTCTTTGTGCAAGAGCTAATTCGGGTTCTTTGCAAACACAAGTTGAAAATTGCTGCGTGGAATTAAAATCAGTTTCAAAAATACAGAACTGTGTTATATTTCTTTACGAATATTCGAAATGGTTTCTCGAGCAGAACAAAAGAAAATATATAAGCGCTTAGTAATGCGAAAAAAAAGAGCGGAAGGCAAGTTAAAATCGCAAGTTCAGAGTAAATCATTGAAACATGATAAAACTAACAAACTTAAGTGTAAACGGTACTATCTTAAAAACAAGGCGTTGTTTAAGAGAAATAGTGCAAAAAACTATGTGGAGCGTAAATCTCTACTTGAGACAGGGAAAAAACCTAAGAGAACTATGCCGCCAGGTGGAGACGCTAATTTGCGCTCAAAAAATAGAAAACCAAATAAACGGGATAAATTTGTCTTTGCGAAAAGACTCCTTAATGCGGGGATTTTCAAGACGAAAAACAAAAAATTTATAGCCGAAAGTTACAAACGGTTTCTAGTCACACGTTTAACTGAAAGGCTGGCAGTATTGAAGTCTTTTGACGGTGAGACTAGTAAAAGATGCACCAAATTTGTCTCTTACAAGCTAAAATGCCAATTGTTAGCTGGTAAAATATTGCATTTGAAAAGGCAAATGTATTCGGCATACCACGCCCAACTATCAGGGATGGTTAGCGAATTTAAGGATTTTGTCAAAAAAATCAAAGAAATTGGGTCAGTCACTTGTGACAATTTGACGGAAGTTGTGGGTGGGAAAAGGCTTCACAGTAGCCTAAAAGAAGCCTATTTTCATGAAATTACCTATTATGCAATTGGGAATAATGGCAGAATACTGAAAAATGACGAAGAGTCACGCTATACCAAAATTTTTCAATTGAATTCTGATGGTAGTGTACGGAAGGTTCTGAGAGACCGTGCTTCCAATTCGACTAAAGAACTGTTTGTTGATGAAATGGGAAATTTCGTTGAAATAAGAAACAATGACAAAACTCATGTCATTGAACGAGTCTTACAAATTAATGAGTCGGGGGTTGTTACGAATCTTTTCAACGTTGTTGAGAATGAGGAGAAGAACCCCAAAGCAAATTTAGTTATCAACGAAGATGGGTTCATTGAAACCCAACCCAAAACAGTTTATTGGGAATGCAGTGATATTTGTAATGTTCGAACTCGAGCCATTGCAAAAGTACTAGCTTTCATAAACACAGTTGCCAATGCTAATGAAAAATCTTTGACTAAAATTTTTGAGTCTGATTTGGACCTTTGCGAATTAAGAAAAGAATTTTGCAAAAAATCAAACGTGTTTATACCACCAGATGGAGACGAAATAGTGGTGAGAATAGTTCCGTTCCTAGGACACACCTCTTACTGCGCTGATAGCGAAGAGTGCCAAAGTAATTTGCGTTCTTTCGCTGAATTGGCTCCACATTATTCGGGAATTAGAAGTATTCTGAATAAGATCTATCAAATCAAAGCGTTGCTCAACGCGTTAACTAAAATTTCAACTGAAATTGAAAGTGGTGATTACGATTCTCTGACAACTGTCATGGCGAAGTCGAGAAAAATCTTGGCCACACGTGGGAAAAATTTAAATAACGAACAAAATAATGCTCCCACAGAAGCATTAACGCTCCTCGACCGACTCTCGATGAAAGTGAAATCTTGAGTCTTTACGAGAATCAATTCGCTCGGGCAATGCTAAAACCAACGAGTTTCACGACACGCCTGCGACTGCTGTTTTAGTTACTGAAAAAAACTGATTAAGAGCTGTAGAAACTAGTTAACAGTGCTGTTTTGATAAC
>JAEQBA010000686.1:182774-267337 GCA_019434445.1 Phalangium opilio
AACAACTGGCGGTTGACAATCCTCCACCAGATGTCACCAGTTTAAACATGTTTGAGAAAGTTTTAATTCAGCTTGTGAAGGCCTTCCACACTGTGGTGCGGTTAGGCACCAAAACCAACTCCAACATGCAATTTGGCACGGTTAAAGCTTTGAAGGGAAGAGTAATTTATCTTCCAATACCCGTGGAGAAAAATTTGAAGATGATTCCCAAGACGTTGCCCAAAAATCACGAACTGCATATCTTGGTGAATGGCGTTCCCACAGCGGACAAAAAAGTTTGGCAACAGGTTGTTTGCCTCGAAAAAGTGTTGAAAGCATTCAGTGTGCTGAAAAAGATAAACCCTTTTTACAAAGACATTGATATTTCGACAATGAATGAGGAATATATTTGTGGCACGCAAGAAATTGATGGAAATGAAAATTCATTGACTCCCGAAGAATTACTGAGCGTAACAGATCCACTTGCGTTAATTAATGATGTATCTGATGCGTTGACACGCGCTTCCGCTGCGCTTCAAACAGAAGGGCCAGCGGATAGTAGTCACGACGTCCAAGGTGACCAAAACGCTTCGAACATACAGGAGCAGGATGAAAATCAGTCTAGGCTTGCACCAGGCAACGCCTACAAAATTTTAACACAGCCCGAGGCTTTGTTGCGAAAACTATCTGAGGGTGAAGCCAATGATCTGTACGATCATTACTCTATTCATCCAGTGAACGTTCAACCACCGAAAGATTTACTGGGCGCTTACCAAATGAAGCGCGTCGAAGCCGAGCCAGTTAGCACTTGGGACAAAAACTTGGAATACATGAGCTTTGTTCATTTGTTCCCTAAGGGTCGCTTTGGCAAGCACGATGATAGACCATTTGGGAAAATAACGGAAACCGAGTATCGTTTATCCCGTTTTTTGAACAAGAGTCCAATTTTTAGACGAGATTACGCCTATCTGTTCCATTCTTATCAAGAATGCGAAATGAAAGCGATTTCTAGCAGTTTGAACTACGTTCTTCGTGTAAAAAAACCCATGCCTATTGGGGTTGAAAATTTGCTAAGTCGCGTTGAATCTGGCGATAAAGAACTTGAGAGTAATTTAGCTACTTTCTTGGGTCATATTCGAGGAACTAAGGACTACTGGTATAAAGTCCTTAGATCCGTTTTAGCGATGATTCGGGAATTTGGTCCTCCAACCTGGCTCTTGACTTTTAATCCAGCCGAATACGATGACTTGGAACTTCACGATCACTTGAGAAAAGTGAATTCAGACGTTCCAGGAATAGAGTCGATGACGGTGGCTGAATTGTTGAATTTGGATCCGCTTAGCGTAAATTTGCACTTTCACAACAAAGTGAGGTCGCTGCTAAACAACTTTGTCTTGTGTAAGCAAAATCCAGTTCTTGGCATGATAGAACATCATTTTTGGCGGGTTGAATACCAATCTCGTGGTTTACCTCACTACCACATGCTTTTGTGGGCCAAGGACGCTCCAAAGATTGGAACTTCTTCGCCCGAGACTATTTTGGATTACGTGCAAAAACACGTCACGTGTTCGATGCCAAGCGCATCGATAAGTCCAGAATTGCACCGGCTGGTAAAAAAATTTCAATTTCACAAATGCACCTCCAGTTGTTACAAGAAGGTGAAAAATTCTAAAAAAGGATCGAGAGTGTGTCGTTACGGTTTCCCTCGTAACGTAACAAACGTAGCGACTATGAATTCCGTTAGATCAGTTACTCGTCACCGTAAGATGAAAAAGGTGCAAAAACGGTTGTACGACTTGCCGAGAAAACAGCACGAAGATTTAATAAATGATTATAATCCAACGCTACTATTGGCTTCCAAAGCCAACATGGATTTGCAATTTGTCGCTGACAAATCGGAAATAGTGGCAAACTATGTTACGGCTTACGTGACAAAGGGAGACCGGGCTGACATGGACCAAACTTTTGCCGAGTTAGGCAACGAAAGTTTGTCCAAAAAATTATTTGCCTATAGATTGAAATCTTTGACGTGCAAGCAAATAGGAATTTATGAAGCTCTCGATATGATGCTGGGCCAAGACCTTTACAACAAGTCTGACAGCACTAAATTTATAAACACTAACTTGAAAGAAAACCGATCGAGAATTTTGAAAGGTTACAAGGAACTCGCTCGTTTGAGGGAAACTGACCCCGAAAGCAAGGACACTTGCCAAAAAGGGTTCGTCGACGACAAGTATCCGAATCGTCCCGACAGCTTGGAAAATCTTAGTTTGCGGGAATTTGGTCAGTTTTACGATTATGCCATGCGCTCCGAGGGTGTCGAGAAAAATGCGAATGTCATCCAGTTGAAAAACAATCTGGGTTTCATGAGAAAGAGAATTAAGCCGTACATAATAGAGCACTTTATTCACGACCCGATGGAGGAGAAAGAACAGTATTGTCACGCTCTACTGATCCTCTTCAAACCGTGGCGTGACGAAACTGAGCTATTGGGCGATTTTGAAACATACGCCGATGCTTTCGAAAACTCGCTTTCGGTGTTAAAAGACATGAGAGAATATCACGAGAAGCTGTCGGTTTCCAAAGAAGTTGAAAAGAAACGGAAGGCTTCTAAAAAGGCGAAAGAGCTAGAAACCATAGTATCGGAGGGAGAAAGTGAGGACGATGAAAATGCGCTACAAGGGAAAGAAATTGTTATCGAAACTGAACACGCGATGGCTGATGTGGAAGCTGCCATGGAAATCAATTTCGAGACTGATGATGACAATGTGGCGTTACTAAACTCGGATCAAAGGCGAATATATGATCACATCATGGATCACTTCTCCCAAGAGGGAGAAAAATCTGGAAACAAGTGCCTTTTTGTGTCGGGACCTGGTGGCACTGGCAAATCGTTTCTTATCGACACTCTCGCCAACGCAGTAAGGCGACGCTTTCAAAATCCTGCTAGCGTGGCAATTGCCGCGCCAACGGGTTTGGCAGCGTTGAATGTTAATGGCGTAACATTACACAGATTACTAATGTTGCCGGTAGATCATGGGCGTATTGCCGAATACCATTCCCTAAGTTCTGACAATATGAGCATTATGAAAGAAACTTTGGGAAATTTAAAACTGTTAATTATTGATGAAATTTCCATGGTCTCGTCGGTGTTACTGACTCACGTTCACTTGAGGCTGAACGAATTTTGGGAAATGAACCAACCATTTGGTGGAGTTGTATTTATCCTTGTTTTGGGAGACTTTTTCCAATTGCCTCCGGTTCAAGGAAATCCCGCGTTCATCAAAATCACTTCCGAAGAAGCCAGACTTAGATTCAATTGCATCGGAGGAAGTGATCTTTGGAAGTTTTTTAAATACGATGAACTAACGCAAAATGTTAGACAAGCCAACGACCAAAGTTACGGCGACATTTTAAGCAGAGTTAGAATTGGAAATATTTCTAAAGCTGATGTTGCAACCTTAGAAAGTAGATTGGTTGCTCGAGGAAAAAACATCGAGGTGGCTATGGACCTTTTCATTAAACTGTCCAATGAAGGGTTTCGCCCAATTTGTTTGATGCCTAAATTAGCCATGTGCGAAAAATTCAACGGCGAAATGCTGCGAAAAAACGGCGAGAAAGTTGAAGTCATTCCTTGCCAGGATAGACTCGCTGACTATGGCAAAAAAATGAATAAAAACATTTTGAGGAGACTTCAAAGTCTAAAAAACGAACCGTCCAAAACGGGCGGTTTGGAGAGCGAGTTAATTCTTTGCGTTGGCTGCCGTATAATGGTCAGAAGGAATATCAGTTTTGAAAAAGGCGTTGTAAATGGTACGATGGGTTTCGTAACTGGATTCAAGAAGGACGAACAAGGAAACGTTGTTGGTATTTTTCTCAGAGTAGATCGCGAACCGAATAACGACAACGCTAACACTGACTTTTTAGTTGAGAAAATTTGCGTCAAATTTTTGCTCATGACAAACATTTACGTTAAGCGCTCCCAGTTTCCCGTCATCCTGGCATACGCAATTACGATACACAAAAGCCAAGGCATGAGTTTAAAATGCGCCATTATGGATTTGGGTCCGAATTTATTTGGAACGGGCATGGCGTACGTCGCTTTATCGAGAGTGACGTCCTTAGCCGGACTCCATCTATTACAGTTCGATCCGACTAAAATTAAGGCGGATGGACGAGCCATAATGGAATATAACAGGCTTCGCAAAAAATATAGGCCAGATCTGCCTCTTTTGGAAATAACGGAGTCGAAAGAAAGTAGAGGTGGGAAAAGAAGTGCGCCTACACTATCTAAAAGCCTTTTAGAAGGCGAGGAAGTGAGATGTGAAGAAACACCGAAGAAGAAAAGGAAAGCCCAACAGAGTTTGGATAGTTTTCCCTTGAAAGGTTTAGCTAACGATGATCAAGTAACGTGCTATTCTAATAGCGTTTTGCAACTACTCATATTAGTGCCGGAATTAAGAGAATTGGTTAAATCTTACAATGGATCATTCGTTGAAAAACCAGTTTTACGTTGCCTCCATGACACGATAAACGACATCGAGAGTTCTCAAGGAAGTTTCAGTCGTAAAGGGTTGGAACTGAGAATGGCTGTCGGAAATCATTTTACGCAAAACGTTCAACAAGACGCCAGTGAATTTTTGATGGTGCTCTTGACGACACTAAGTCAAGAAATGGAAGCCAATTACTCTAAGGCTCTAAAAGATCTTTTTTGGTCAAATGCCCCAAATGTCAAGTTGAACAAAATTCGGAAAATATTGTTGAAAGCAACATTTTCAATCTTCCACTAGAAAACCGAGATAAAATTGATTGGAAATCTCTAGAAAAAAGGATTAGATTAACAGAGGTGCCATGCGTATTTTGTAACAACCCAAAAATACAAGAGCGTGATGTATTGATATCCAGCGGGAAGTACGTATTTTTGTGTCTTCTCCGTGGCGATTACAAAGATGGTCGTCCCGTTAAGATTTCGACCAAAATATCAAGTTTTGAAAATCAAAATGTCACTTTGAGCAAGATGCTTTTTAAAACTAAAGGGGTGATTATTCATAAAGGTCAATCGTTGGCCGAGGGACATTATGTGAACTTTGTGAGAAAAGACAACGGCTGGTACGAGGTCAGTGATGCAATAATCAGAAAAAGGGAGAGATTCGTCAGTAACTTGACTGACGTCACTGTTCTGCTCTTGGAAAGAGTCCAGACACATTAAAGGATCTAACGTGATTGAAGAATCCATATCAAATTTACCCCGGGTAAAGCTTAAAATTTCAATATTCGTACCAGAAAGGAGCATCATATCTGTCAAAGATATACTAATAGTTTCATATTCCCTTTAAAGTAATTTATGATTGGGTAAAATTGTTAATTCTCGAGCAAGTTAAAGGTTTACAATGGTTCGAGATAAATTTTGATGTTGCCCAGACTATAATAACCGTGAATGGGAGAGGAAGGAGGATTGTAGGGCCATGCTATTGTTACGAAAAAAGGCGATGATTCTTGAATTAATTTTTAAATTTTCTAGTGAAGGGTTTTGCCTTGCCCCAATGGTATTTTATATAAAAACAAGTTAAAAACGTAGCCCCTGTTGGTAATGCTATGTGATTAAATATAATTCTTTAATAAGCTGGTGTTACTATTGAGACAAACTCATATTATTAGTTAACATTGAACAGATTTTTGGAACTGAGATTTAGACACTCGTACACAAATTTTAAATAAATACTGATTAAAATTAATATATTCGAAGAGTTCTCTAAATATCAGTTTCGCAACTACCATTTTTCTCTTTTAAGCGCGCTATATTTTTTTTTACATTAAGACGCTCATAATTTTTTTTTGCATTAACAATTTCAAACCGTTCCAAAAAAAGTCCACGAGATTTTATAAACTAAATTAATTTAATCTAATATCATACTGTTTTAATTTCAACCCCTGTAGCGAAGATTTTGTGTTTAAATATTATTTATTAATATAACCTTTTCTTTGTATAACTTATCAATAATGTGTACCCGACCCAATCTAATACCACTTACAAAAATTTATTTTAAAGTATTTAATAGCCATATGAACTTATTAATTTGTCCCACTAACTAATATCCTACTATTGTTGGATAATTTGTTTTTATAAAGTTTGAGAATTATTTCCCCAATTGCGGTTACCAAAAAATATATATATATATTACATTACCCGTGTAAATAAAATAACTAAACCATTTTTTTTTTACAATTAATATTCCAGGAAGTTTTGCATATTCTCTATGTGTTTCTCACCAGCTGGAGTAGTCTGAGTGACGGGTGGCATTGATTAAAACCAACAGGGGTAGAATTTGCAAAGCCTTTTGGAATAATTTTTTTTCTTCAAAATTTTATAACCTTTTCATTGTCCGTTTGGTAACCCACGCGCAAAACAATAATTGTCATGTTCTAGCAGCACTGTTTTCAAACTTAAAGCTAAGAGTTGCCTGACAAAATTTATAAAAATTGACCCTCAAAATCTCATATTTAAATGAACATATAATAGCCAGTAAATGGTAAAGTTTTCTTTCGCCTCCTCCCCCTCCGCCCCTTTACATAACTAATATAACGAAGAACAAAATTATTTCGACAAAAATGCTACGAGCAGTTCATATGTTCAACTTTGAAACATGCAATTTAAAGACTATTTTCGTACAACTACAAGCGTATTGTATCAACACGTGCCAGCTGCTAAGCTTCAACAGAAAGATAATTCATCATAGCCTTTACCAGTATAATAAAAGGTTAAAACTACACAGCTAAAAAATATGAACATCATCATTATAAAAAACAACACCACAAGACTTCGATAGACAGATCAAGAAATATAAATATTCAACTTCTATGCCGAAATAACAGACACTTTAGACTGGCGTCTGCAAAGAATGAGAGCGACTTTGGATTAAAAAAAAAGCAAAGATATCAAAGAAATAACCCTCGTATTTGTTGAGTGAGTGTCTATAGAACGTCAAGCTGTACCAAGGCCAAATAATACGTGTCAATTATTTAATTTCCCTGCATAGTTATATAACGGCTTGGCAAGCCTTGCCTTCAAGTTCATCAACACAATAGAAGTTCATAACAGATATGATTTTGCTAAAAAAAAAACTTTTTTGAACAAAAGTTGCTTCAACGTTATTAAAATTTAGAACAGCAATGGTTTGTTAGTAAAATTATGTACTTTACTATGTTGGGAGTTTGGGCGCACTCCTGTAAGCCAAGCTTCTGGGCGACAAAGTTTTGAGGGAATAAGGGACTTGTCAGCATGCCTACCCTACAGGAACTGACTACCCCGTGTCCGCGGGTGGTGAAATACCCCAAATCCCCCTCCTTCACCACCCGATTAAACCTCAAGTACTTCACTCGTAACTCTAAAAAACCCAACTGTGATTAACCGCCTAATCACCTTGGACTTCAATTTAAATTTCCATCGAAACGCCTTATGAACGTTATTTTACGGACGTTTGCCAAACAAAACAAGCTCGATGGAATTAGTAAAATAAAGCTGCCAATTAATGACGTTAAGCAGTAATGCTATTTGAGTTCAAAAGTAATAAATATCAAAACAAAATAAAATGGACTGGAGATGTCGCTACCAAACACAAGGCACATCATTAACTCTCTGAACTAAATTGCAGATTCTACATTAACATAACAAAATCACGCGCGATGGAGCTAGTAAAAAAAGCTACCGATTAATGAAATTAACCACTAACGCCATCTTAGTTCAATAGTGAAACACAAGGCTCCTCATTAACTGTGAACTAAACTGCAGACTCTACATCAATAAAACAAAACCAAGCGCGATGGAACCAGTAAAAAAAGCTACCAATTAATGACATTAACCACTAACGCCATCTTAGTTCAATAGTATTAAATATAGAAAAAAAGAAAAAATCAACTGGATTGAAGATGTCACTAACGAAATACAAGGCGCTTCATTAACTCTCTGAGCTAACTGCAGATTCTACACCAACAAATCACTACCCTTTTTAAAAAGCATCTTTAAGTATATTAGCAGTATTTTAACAAACTCCCCCTTCCCTTTTTTATACCTCAAATAATTGAACATTAAAACCCATGCTTACTATTTTTCTGGCTATTATATATTCTCAATTTTACAGTCCTAGGATTAAATGTGTATAAATATTTTTTGATCATTGAATTATTCACTTGAGAGATTAACAAAATGATTATTGGTGCTCTAACAATAATGTTGAACTTTTCACACTTTTTTAAGTCCAACCTTCACGTATGACTGTCTTTGAACATTTTTTTAATCCCTCTCATGTATTCATAGTCAAACTTACATTTTAGATTCAGTTAAAATTAATTATAGTTATTCATAGCTTTTCCCTGTTAGGGTCTATTTTTTGCCAGTTTGGACGCAATCACTAATTATTCTCAAAAGCCTTTCTGGTGTCCAAAATAATTTTCCTTATAAAGTTATGAATAAAACCCTTTAGAAAATACGCAACTATTAGCTTTAAACGTGAAAAACATAATTTTTATTTACTGGAAAATAATTATAATGAATACCATAAATAAATATCAACCAGGGAAATATAATTCCAAATTGCGTGCTATAAATAAACGTAGCAATTATCAAACCAAATGTGTTTTTAAAATAAATCTTTAGCACATTCCAATAAAATAATCATGCGTGTTTAAACCTTGACAAAAAGTTTAACCAAAATATTCATAAAGCAATTTATTGTTTTAATGACTTTAAAGTAATTATTGAACAGCCATAACTGTAAAAAATTACAATTTATATTTTAATTATTATATAAAATAAATAATATTATTAACCCTAACTTTTGTCATCAATAAACTACTGTAACTCTCATTTGACTTTATTTATCAAAGGTAAAATAGTTAATATTAGTTTCATAAATACTAGTAAATAATTTGTTGATCCTGGTATTTCCTATATTCAATGATAAATCTAAGCACAGTTCCATTGCCAGACTCCCCTAGTACGCTGGCTAATCATTTATCATCTATCCCAATGGCTAAATCCAATTAAGATTGTACTTAAGGTCAGAGCTAAAAATAAAATATGCCAAACTACCACACAAGGGAAAATCTTTTTAAGACGCGCCAAAGGAGGGGCCCTTTGCATTAAAAGTGAATGGCTAAATGTATTCCTGTTATTGTATATCAAATTATTATGAAATTGCCATCTTTTCCAAAATACTACAAAATTGTATTTCTTTTCCCCCGAAATATTGCCAAATTATTGCTAGTTGTCTTATTTAATGTCATTTTTAACAAAAACAATTAATATTTTAGTTTCTTAGATTAGGTTAAAGTTAGAGCACCACAAAATATGGTATTCTAAATGTTGAATCTCGTGTAAAGGTTAAGAGAAATATGCGTTCTGAATAAGATGTTGTTGACACAATGACATTGGAAATGGGGTTCAAAATTAGCCTGAAAGCAACTGGTATATTCTGGTCTGGGTTCATCAGAAATAGTCAAACTAAAATCTTTGTCATGACATCACACCCTAGTACAATATCTTATTTCATCAGCTCCAATTAAGACTAAAAATATTGATGTGACGTCCCCTTAGCTACTAAATCTCAGTCTGTTGAATGACATACTATTTCCTTTTCTGCAGAATGCGGGAATGAGCACTGAAATAAATTAATCACCACCGCATGTACGCAAAATTAATAAAAATTAAGACCGAAGTAACAGATATTAATCAAAACGCGTCTTGGATTTAACCAAGACCTAAAAAGTATCGATAAGAACAAGGTTAATCACTTGACTGAATGCGCAGATATTGAAACTTTTTTTTAATTAAAACTTACATGCTTAAGAAAGTATGTTCCATCACCCTATTCCATTGAATAAACTTACTTTACTGGTAGTAAATCTTTTCCCTCTCAATAATTTGAAAAATTTACTTATCTCGGGTTTTCGAGCACAATTCCATTCCCCGAAAACATTTTATAACTACATTTATTATTATTTTTTTTTTATTAGAAGAGAGAAAGGCCAAAAGGGAAATATTCCGCGGGCCCGCCCAATACACAGTGTTCATTTTTTTTTATATAATATATACAGTGTTATGTACAGAAGTAGTTATTATTAGTTTTTCTTTGTTTGTTTTTTTCTTTTTTTTGTCGGGTCGTTTGAACATGGGTGGTTTTTTTTTTTAATGACATATTTTTTTGTTAGAAATGTTGGACGCAATAATCCGTGTAAGTCGTTATTTGTAGAGCCCGGTATCGTGGTCCGAGGAGCCAAAGCCCCGGTCAGCCCGGTCTGTTGAGTCGAGGCGGGTAGTCTCTTCTGTGGAGCCCCGAAATAGAGGAGTAACAATCAGTTTCGCGATTTTGGATCCAGGCTGGAGCTGCAGAGTGGTGGAGGAGAGGTTGTAAAGGATGACCTTCACATCGCCTCTATAATCCTCATCAATGATCCCACCTCCGATATGGATGCCTCGTTCCAGGAAATGGTAGAGACCTCTGATAGTGCCAACATGATTAGGCGGTAGTGCGAGTGCAATATTGGTGGGGACGGCGGCTTTATCACCCGGTAACAGAGCGACAGGTGAGACGCAGTAGAGGGGGTAGTACCCAGGTCTGGTGCCGCGAGGTGAACGGGCGGCCGGAGAGAGACGGGTGAAAAACATGGTAGAGGCGGATGTGTCCGGCGTGGGCGGGGGTGAAGATGACGGCCGGTCAGGGAAGGAGGAGTTACCATCGGCCATGATGAGTGGAATACTGTTTCCAGATAGTCAGGACCAGTCGGATTACTTCTAGATTGTGAAGGTTGATTTGTTGAAGGATGTTAGGAAATTGTAGTGGACGTTGTGGGATATGGGTGCGGAGTTGAGCATGGAGCGGAGCATATAAAGGACAAGCGGTGAAGATATGGTCTGGTGTGTCATGGAGTTGACAGGGGGGACATAGATCGGAGGGGAGTTTGCCGTATCGATGCAAGAGGACCCCAGTGACCAGGCGGCGGCAGAGGAGGCGACTGAGAGTAACCTCTTCTGCACGGTGTAGGGCAACGGGTGGTGCCGGACGTAGAAAAACTTGCGGGCGGTAGAGGGATTGCCGTAGGCCTTCCGCCGATGTTTGCCAAGTGGTTTGATAATGAGACGCTAGGCATTGCTTGAAGACCCTTGTAAGAGTAAGTCGGGAGTAGGGGATCCAGAGATCAAGCTGCTGGGGTGCGATAGTTAGAGCGCGGCGGGCTGCTTGGTCGGCCAACTCGTTCCCCTGGATACCCGTATGTCCAGGGCACCACAGGAGGGAGATTTGTTGAGGAGAGGCCACAGTAATTTCTTTACAGGTCATGGAGACCAGAGGATCTTCGGAGGTACTTTTCAGCATACGTAAGCTCGATTGCGAGTCGGTACAAATAATCAATTGAGAGTGAGGGAAGGTTTGGCCAAGTCGTACGGCTTCCCAGATGGCAATTAGCTCACAGCGAGTGATATCATGATGGACGTTAATCGTTTTTGCGTAAGTCCAGCCAAAATTCTGGACATGGAGTCCAATGGCATTAACAGGAGCTGTAGGTAATTTTGAGGCGTCAGTATATATGATTAGGGGGTTATCGGGATCACAGAGCGTTGCTAGATGGCTGTAGAATTCCTGGCGGAGTTCTTCGGGGGTGAGATCTGCCTTTGGGTGGTTAATATAGTTGTCGATGATATTGACGGACGGATTATCCCACGGTGGGCGTGAGAGGTGTACTGGCGGGAGTATAGTAACACCCCCGCAGTCGAGGTGTAGGGCGCGAAGAGTAGTAGTAAGGTGATGTTGAAGTCTAACAGACAGTGAACGACGGGAGAGGGGAGGTAAGGTCCGATGAAGGAGGGGCGGCGCGGCGGCGAGGAAACCGTGGACCGAGAGGAGTTTGGCCAAGTGATTGAGCTCTAACGAAAGCCTGCGAAAGTCTAGTGGGTAAAGTTGACTTTCTACCGTCATGGCCGCAATAGAAGTCGAACGGGGTAAACCAAGGATCGTTCGTAAGGCAGAGTTTTGAATTTTGTCCAGTTTGCGAAGATTGGTGTGGCAGGCGGTACCATAGAGGAAAGCTCCATAGTCCAGAACAGCACGGATAAAGTGGGTGTAAATTCGCAGACCGATAAGCCGCCGAGCGCCCCATTTAAGGCCCATAACGGCTCGAAGAACGTTAAGACGTTTCGAGCATTTGTTAGCGAGTTCATTGATGTGATTAGTCCACGTGAGCTTAGGGTCCAACCAGAGCCCTAAGTATTTGTAGGTATGAACTTCGTCCAGAAGATTCCCATCTATATGGAGGGAAATATCGTCATCCTTGCGGTGTTTACGAGTAAATACCATGTATTTGCATTTGTTATATTGTAAATGAAAGTCCCATTGTTCTATGAAAGCGGCAGCTAGGTTGAGACAGTCTTGTAGGATTTGTCGGGCAATGGCGAGGGTGGCTCCGGTGGCCCATATAACTACGTCATCAGCATGGAGGCCTCTGGCGCTCTGAGTGGGAAAGTCCTGACCGAAGTCATTTATGGCAATTAGGAATAGAGTGGGGCTCAGGGGGCTCCCCTGGGGGACGCCTGTGTTAATAGGGACGTAGTGAGAGACTTGGTTATTAAACTTGACACGTAAGCGACGTTGCAGTAGAAAATCAGTAAGCCAGGACATTATGTGGCCTGACAGGCCAAGTTCTGTTAGACGACGTAAGAGGTGGTCAGAGTGGACGCTACCAAAAGCGTCCTTAAGGTCTAAGAAGACTGCAACTACACAGGTCTGTGTGGTGAGAGCCGTGTGTACATCATCGACGAGGCGAATAGGGTGTTCCATAGTGGTGCGACCCTTACGGAATCCGCTTTGGTAGGGCTGTAAGAGATTGTGCATTTCCAAGAAGTACAGTAGCCGGCGGTTGACCAGTCTATCAAATAACTTTTTCAGGGTCAGGAGTAGTGCTATGGGGCGATAGCTTTCCGGTGATGTGGGGTCTTTGCCAGGTTTTAAGAGAGGGATGATGGTAGCATCATTCCAGTGGGCGGGGAAGTCATGGTGGGTCCAGTGATGATTTAGGGTTTGGAGAATTTTAGGGAGGAAGGTGTGCGGCAAGCGACAAAGCATTTTGTTTGAAATCTTGTCGGCCCCCGGGCCGTTTTTTGTAGTTTCGGGAGTACATGATAAAGTTCACCTAGGGTGAAAGGGTCATTTAGATCGAGGGGAGAATCCGATAGAGGAGGTGGTACGGCCTCCAAAGTAGATGTGAAGTAGATTTGATGGTAATGCTGTGCCAGGATTGTTGCTCTTTGGAGGTCGGCGGTGTTGTTTGGCGGTGGTGTATAGGTGACGCGAGGTCTCGTTGCCCATTTGAGTTTTTGCCATATGTCCCCACTAGGGGTAGATGGTTGTAGCGTATCGCAAAATTCCCGCCAGCATCGGGTTTTCTCCCGTTTTAGAGTAAGGCGAAACAAGGCACGGGTATGATGGTACAGTCTATAGTCAGTTTGGTTGTGTTGCTTAGAGTATCGATTACGGTGCCAATTGGCCTTTTCGTGAAGCTGGCGGAGTCTAAGGTTCCACCAGTAAGGAAGCCGCGGTTTATGGGGAAGCCGATCGTTACAACGAGGCGGGGTTGGGGGGTGGGCAAAGGATAGAATGAGGGACTGTAGTTCAGAGAATGTTAGTGGTGTGTCCGGATCGTGGTCTAGATAGGCATCAGCGGCAGTTCGAAAGGAAGTCCAGTTAATTGGTCGGCAGATTGTGGGGTGGGAAGGTATCGGGGGGTGGCCATGTCTTATGGGGGTGGGGAGAGTAATGAGGATGGGAAGATGGTCGCTACCTCCCTTTGGTAGAGGGACCCAGGTTAGTCTAGGAGCAAGGGATGAGCTGGCAAACGTGGTGTCAGGAGCCGTACTGCGCGCTTGAAGAGGACGCCGGGTATGTGTGCCATCATTGATACAGCATATGGAAGGGTTGATATTGAGCCAGCTTGTGATATGCATTCCCTGCGTATTACAAAGGGCAGTGTCCCAAGTTGGATGATGGCCGTTTAAATCCGCGCCGAGTATCATAGGATGCGGTATTTGACGAGACAACATATTGAGATCTTGGTCAGAGCTGGAGCCCGATGGATCATAGAGGGAGGACAATTGGAGAGGTTGGCCTCTCCAAGATATAGAAATCGTGATACCTTCAACTGTGGGCGGGGGTGTCACAGTAAGTTCGGTTGGTGAGAGGTGTTTCGCAGCAAAAATCGCTACGCCACCGCCACGGGGTGGGAGGAGAGTTGGGTCAGAGGGGCGATCTTTTCGAAAAATCGTATAGTAATCGGTATAGGCGTTGAGGGTTGCATGTTTGGGTTGTAGCCAGGTTTCTTGTAGAAGGATGATATGTGGAGTATATGTTTGGATTAGGGCGACAAGGTCACCTTGATTGGCCAGAATGCTACGAGCGTTCCATTGAATGATAGTGAGATTGGGATATGGCGTATTATTGGGCAAAACAATTTCTGAGGGCGTGTTGTTTGTCTTCCGGACGTTTTTGAAGGATATCTTGCCGGTTGATGGTAGTCTTCAGAGTGCGGTTGAGGAGGACAGTGAAAAGGGAAATTATTTCGTCAAAAGAGGGCGGAGTCGGTTTGGCTAGGGTAACTACGATGTCGCATAGCACATTGAGGATATCTTCGGGCTGGCAGGAGGGAAGGATGGGGCCGGAGGGGGGGCGGGTAGGGGGGTGGAAGGGGAGACGATTGGTTGGGGGAAGGTGGACAGGGGGAAGGGGTGGGAAGTCTGTAGCCGAGAAGGTCGGAGTGGGGTTAAGTTTATTAAAGGCCTGTATAGCGGCATAGCGAGAGAGATTTTGTTGCTCTTGTAGTCTGATGATTTGAACTTCTTTTAGTCGGTGAGGGCATTTGATAGAAGACGCAATGTGATCGGAATTTCCACAGTTAGCACAGTGTTTCTGTCCTTGACAATCCTGGCCATCCGGGTGATTAGCTCCACATGTAACACAGCGGAAATTACTTTTACAGTGTTTTTGAGTATGTCCAAAGTGACGGCATCGTTTACATTGCATTGGTTGACGAACATAAGGAGCAACCTTATAAATTTGATAATACATTCGCACTTCTGTGGGAAGGTCTGCGGATCCGAAGTTGAGGAGATAGGTGGAGCTAGGGCCCCTAGTCGGGTTATTTTTTTGCAGGGAAGGCCTTGCCGTTCCAAAGCATCCGCTATTAAAGGTTCCGTTAGATTTTCGGGGACTCGATAAATTACCCCTTTATTTCCTGGTTCCTGCGGGTGGCCGGGTGTAGTGATTGAAAATTTGATTTTGTCCATATGATCCCACTTCATTAATGTGGCATGTTGTTGGGAGGTTAATGGTGCAACCAGTAAGGCTCCACCACGTAGTACTCGCAAATCCTTAACTTCTCCTACAGTATGTTCGATATGGTGGCAAAGTTTTATAAAGTCCGTATCATGGAACGTTGGGCCTTGGCCCTGTTTGGTCTGTTCCGGCGTAATCTTTTCTTCTCGGGTGTCTTTTGGTTGAAAAATAAGCGGTTTAATTACTTCAGTAGTGGCATTTAGACCCATGTCCTCCGATTGTCGTGGTTGAGAGTTCGTGGTAGGTTGTTCGTCATCGTAATTGGGTGAGTTAGGAGGGTCGCTTGACTCTTTTTTCCGTTTTTTAGGAGAGTTCATAGCAGAACAGAAAGGGAGGGGGAAGGGGAGAAAGCAAGAGGGGAGGGAAAAGCTGATACACTTACACAGAAACCAGAGCACAAAGAACGTGACTGGCAAACGCACTGTCAAAAGTCAGAGTGACTACATTTATTATCACTTTTAAGAGTTTTCGTGTGGAAAAATACCATATAACTAGTAACTACACGTAACGGTAACAATGACAAATTTGACAAAATGATTTAGGGTAGTCTGCTTAGCCTCTGCTGCGCCCGATACGACCAAGGAGGATGGATAGTTGTATACCCCCTTGATAGAAGTACGCCTTGTGCCATTCTCATGCCTTGTCTTTCGCTGACCTTGTCACCAAGGCAATAGCCCACTCAATTACACGTTAAGCTGCTCGAGAATTCTGTGTGAATTACTTTTTAAGGTCAGCAAATAGTAATTGTTTTTGAGAGCATTCCTCGCCTTGAAATAGGACAACTACGAAATAATTCGACCAAATTGAAGTTAAAATATTCGAACAAATCTTATTTTATAAATTACTTCTACCATTTCAATTTCTATAAAACTGTCCTACCAAATGCATACAGAGGGTTACCAGAAGTCTCTGGGGCTACTAGAAATACTACATTTACTATAGTGTGTTACCACGAACTTTGTAGTGACGTCACATGCTCTTATCTCTTACCTTATTTTCAGGCGACCATATTGGAAGTCAGGCCCCCTCAAAAATATATCCTGCCCCCTCAAATAAGATTTCGGTTTGCCCCTAAATGCCCCCTCAAAATTTTCCAATGCCCCCTTACACAAATATTAAAACTATTTAGAATGTATATCAACATGTTTTAGACTTTATTGTCTTTATCTGCGTATATTCCTGATACACTTGAATTTTTTTACTTGATATATCCCTGATTCATTTGTATGTTTTAAATTCACTTTTGATATGTATCCCTGATGCACTGGAATTTTTAGCTTTTTGTCGTTATCCTTGATATATATCGCTGGTTTTGTCATCCAGGACCAAAATATTATGTCGGGGTACAGCGAGGGGTCGGGCGTTTTGGAAAAAGTGTTCGGGATTTCGAAATCCAATTTGATTTCTTCGGATTCCGTTTGTTTTCGTCGGATTTCGTTTGATTTCTGAATTCGATAAAATCCAATGAATTTCATCGAATTTTGAGATTTTTCCCATGATTCCGTCGGATTTTGCTATTTTTCTCGTTATTTCGACGGATTTTGCGATATTTCCATTGATTTCGTTGGATTTTGAGATTTTTTAGGTGATTTCCTAGGATTTTGAGATTTTTCCCTTGATTTCGTCGGATTTTGTGATTTCTTTGGATTTTGGATTTCGTAATGGATTTCACGATTTCTTTACTGATTTTGTGATTTCGCTGTTGATTTCGTGATTTCTTAGTTGATTTTGTGTTTTTATCCTGATTTTATGATTTCGTTGCTGATTTCGGATTTTTTATTTGATTTTAAAATCAGCATTGATTTCGGATTTCTTAAAGGGTCTCTAAAGAAGTCGGTGGACCGTTGGAATTTTTTTTTTGAAAACGTCGTTAGTGACGTCACAATCCCCGGGGGGTGAGCAAAACGAAAGTCTTTCCTTCTAGCAAACGCAGCGGGGGTCTCGGACTCTCGCGGGTCAGTACTGGGGAAACGCCGAAGCAGGGCGGCATTCAACCAATCACAAGAGAGGGGAGGATGGGTCGGGTGGGTTTTTTTTGAAAAAAAAAGAAATTCAACGGACCGCCGACATCTTTACAGTCCCTTTAAGTTGGATTTCACGGGTAGCGTACGGGTGTTAATGAATGACCGCCCCTCGGGGTACAGACAACAGCGACTTGCGAAGTTGCGAGGCAAGCTTTTCTTGCCCTAATCGCGTATTTTCACTTTAACGACGAGCTATGTCACTTGAAAGAAAGTGAAACTTAACTTCCCTAGCCTACGAAAAAGGTCTGACTAGAAATTTAGATTTAGAATTGTTTATTAGTAATTTATTTTTTTTAAACTTTTTAAAAAAAGTTTGATTTTCAAATGTTAAATAAGTGTCAATAATGAAATACCTGCGGAAATATTTATTGTCTGACATTTTGATATTTATGTTATTCTACAAAAAAAATTCCATTTGCCATGCCCCCTCACAGAAAGATACTGCCCCCTCTGCGTAACTTTTCTGGCTACGGGCCTGTTGGAAGTCGCGAGACGTCGTCAGCTTGAGAAATACAAATTCGGGACCCAATATTGACGTCATAGTTTCCTCCCCCCCCAGCTTCGCGGTAGCACACTATAGGAAGATTCGCAGCGACAAGTTTAAAAATCCCATATTCCTTTAAAAACCGTTAATACATTATTCTTGTTCCTGGAGATATACAGACTAAGTACTAAGTAGCAGAGTCGAGCCACAGCGTCGTAGATCACGCGACTCGGTGAACGCAGGCTATTTTGCAAAATAACCAAGTCATAATTTTCAGGCTACGACCACGCTTAAGTTAACAATTACAACAAAGAAAATCAAAAAATTACGAATATCATGCACGCCCCTACTGCTTGCGAACTATAGAAACGCCATGGCAGAACCGTTTGACCATTGTCTGTCGTACCGCTGCTATAGACCCTTTCTAGGTAAAAAAAAGAGATGTCAATCCTCAGTATCGGGACATACGGGGGGGGGTTTTGACCCCTCGCCGTCTCTGCTCTATTTATGATTTTTCCATCGACTCGAGCGAGATGGAAGGCAAAGTTTTACCCCCGTGTCTTTCCATGTCGAAGTGGTCTATTAACATAAGTCAGTTTAACCAAGAGTAAAAATCATAACGTCCATGTTGAATGTGCTGCCATTGTTGAAATTTGCACTAAAATTAACAAAAGGTTTCATTATGGAGCGTACCGGGCATGAACGGGGGATATGTTAGCAACCTATTAATGACGCAATGTCATACACGTACTCTCTTAAAAGTGATAATAAATGTAGTTATAAAATGTTTTCGGGGAATGGAATTGTGCTCGAAAACCCGAGATAAGTAAATTTTTCAAATTATTGAGAGGGAAAAAATTTACTACCAGTAAAGTAAGTTTATTCAATGGAATAGGGTGATGGAACATACTTTCTTAAGCATGTAAGTTTTAATTAAAAAAAGTTTCACTATCTGCGCATTCAGTCAAGTGATTAACCTTGTTCTTATCGATACTTTTTAGGTCTTGGTTAAATCCAAGACGCGTTTTGATTAATAATCCAATGAACTTATATTAATCTCTATCTGTAGCATAAAAATAACAATTCTTATGTCATGAAATATTTTCGAATGAGCAATAATTGAAATCATTATATTGAATATATGTATAGTTTTATAAATTGTGCTTACAGACCTAAGAAAGGTCGTGTTTAAAATGTAAAATCTTTATTAACACCAATCTGACTACATTAGTTGTTACCCAAGAGAGTTCATTTGGATAATTTTAACGGCATCAACTCATAGTCGTGTTAATTCGAGCTTGATGTAATAGAAAAGCCTTCAACGTGTATATACGCAATAGGAAAGGTAGTGAAATCCCACTGAACACGACAATAACGATTCCAGTAAATGGGGTGAATAGGGGTTTGAAATGGGCAAATAGTGACAAGAAATGTGGTAGATAAGGACTTGAAATCGGGTAAATAAGGACTTGAAAAGAGGTAAATAAGGGTTTTGCAATGGTGTAAATAGGGCTTGAAATGGGGTAAATAAGCACTAGAAATGGGGTAAATTTAGACTTGAAATGGGGCAAATAGGGACTTTGAATGGGGTAAATATAGACTTGAAATGGGGTAAATAGGGGTTTTACAATGGTGTAAATAGGGCTTGAGACGGGGTAAATAGGGACTTTAAATGGGGTAAATATAGACTTGAAATGGGCTAAATTATACTTGAAATGGGGTAAATAAGGACTTGAAATGGGGTAAATAAGGACTTGAAATGAGGTAAATAAGGACTTGAAATGAGGTAAATAGGGGTTTTGCAATAGTGTAAATAAGGCTTGAAATGGGGTAAATAGGGGTTTTGCAATGGTGTAAATATCGCTTGAAATGGGGTAAATAGGGACTTTAAATGGGGTAAATATAGACTTGAAATGGGGTAAATAAGGACTTGAAATGAGGTAAATATATACTTGAAATGGGGTAAATAAGGACTTGAAATGAGGTAAATAGGGGTTTTGCAATAGTGTAAATAGGGCTAGAAATGGGGTAAATATAGACTTAAAATGGGGGTAAATATAGACTTAAAATGGGGTAAATATAGAGTTGAAATGGGGTGAATAGGGACTTTAAATGGGGTAAATATAGACTTGAAATGGGTAAATATAGACTTGAAATGGGCTAAATATATACTTGAAATACTTCATAGACAAAGCTTAGATAATTATTATTATTATTATTATTATGTTCACGTGAGTCTGTAAATGACTTTTTTCATGTACAATAAACATTCTTTTCATTTCATTATTATTATTAGATTATTATTGAAATGGTGTAAATGAGGACATGAAATGAGGTAAATAGGGGTTTTGCAATAGTGTAAATATCGCTTGAATTGGGGTAAATAGGGACTTTAAATGGGTTAAATATAGACTTGAAATGGGGTAAATATATACTTGAAATGGGGTAAATAAGGACTTGAAATGAGGTAAATAGGGGTTTTGCAATAGTGTAAATAGGACTAGAAATGTGGTAAATATAGACTTGAAATGGGGTAAATAGGGGTTTTGCAATGGTGTAAATATCGCTTGAATTGGGGTAAATAGGGACTTTAAATGGGGTAAATATAGACTTGAAATGAGGTAAATAGGGCTAGAAATGGGGTAAATATAGACTTGAAATGGGGTGAATAGGGGCTTTAAATGCGGTAAATATAGAGTTGAAATGGGGTGAATATGGACTTTAAATGGGGTAAATAGGGGTTTTGCAATGGTGTAAATATAGACTTGAAATGGGGTAAATATGGACTTGAAATGAAGTAAATAGGGGTTTGCAATGGTGTAAATGGGAGCTTGAAATGGGGGTAAATATAGACTTGAAATGGGGTAATTAAGGACTTAAAATGGGGTAAATAGGGGTTTGCAATGGTGTAAGTTTTTTTAAAAATTAGCTCCATTTTCGTATTATTTTAATACCATTTAATGGTATAATCGAAGGTGGTATTTTAATCCATTTAGGTATAATTTGAGCACCTTTTATCGAATGATGTTTTTTTGAACCCTTTTTGCACCATTCATTTTCGCTAATGGTGTTAATAAAATATCGCACTATTTTCATACCATTTCACCGCCTTGTTAAGGTGTACAAATAGTGCAGAAAAAATACCTCCATTTTCACATCATTTCAACATCTTTTATACGGGCCTTGCGAAGGTGTTATTTTATATCAATTGCGCACCTTTTCGAGGATGAGGTTTTTGCAGCCCTTTTATTTAAGCCAATGGTGTTCGAAACATAACTCTATATTCACATTATTTCTACACCTTTTATATTGGCCTTGCAAAGGTGTTCTATTATATCGTTTAGGTATCATTTGTGTGCCTTTTAATGAATGAGGCTTTTTCAACCCTTTTTCACACCGTTTATTTAAGCGAATGGTGTTTAAAAAATATCGCACTAATTCTATGCCATATGACTACCATTTAATGGGGTATTCGATGGGGTTATTTTATATAATTAAGGTATCATTTGCACACCTTTTAAAGAATTATGTTTTATAAACCCATTTCTACACCATTCGTTTAAGCTAATGGTGTTTTTAAAATATCGAACTATTTCAGTACCTTGTCAAGGTGTACTAAGAGTGCACATTGTTTTAACACCATTATGGCACTATTTAGACACCACAATTTTTTACAGTGGGAACTTAGTAAGAACTCTTCTCAGCTCTTCCCTTTGCCTTCCATTTAAAGTGGTCGAGTCTATGGCCTTATCGATATTATCTAGAATACCTGAGGGAGTTTGCCCCTGATTCTCATCGGAGGGCAGTATGAATGGAATCTCCACCCCCGCGATTCTACAGAGCAGACGATCAAAGTCTAACAAAACCTTATATTTAACTAGAAAATCCTTCCCTGTGATAAAATCACAAAACAAAAAGGGTACGACAAAAAAGTCATGGGTGAAGGTTATAGATCCTATTCGGAAGGATAACTCTACCTTTCCCCGCGTAAAAATATAATGTCCGTCACCTAAGATGGCAGTTCGCGATTCATCGGGAATATCCGGATCATCGATCCCTCGGACCCTACAGATATGTCTCCATTGGCCAATATGAATAAAAGTGGCGTGGGCCCCCGAATCTAAGTAAATAATGACCCATGCTCATATTCCACCGGGACAGCTATCTGGAGTGGATATTCAGCCAAGGGTTAAGGGGGATTTCTTTACTGCGCGGAAGGATTTGCCCCTTCTACAGCCCCCGCGTTTCCTTTTCCCGACTGGGAAGTCTGGGGGTTTTTTTCTGGACAACCTCGGGTGTGATGTCCCCGTACCTTACAGAGATAACACCAAAAACCTCCGGAGGGGGGAGAAGGGGAAGGAGGCTGTTTATTCCTCGAGCCCCTCTGTCCCCTCCGGGCTTTTGCGGTGACCGGAGCCACAATCTTTTTGGGCCCCAAAACTGTTGTCCCTTTGCTGAGGGTGTTCCCTTTTGACTCTTCCTTCCGGGCTACCTGTCCCCTTCCCTGGGGATCCGTTTCACCACCCCCTCTAATTCATGACAATATTCGCAGAACTGTCTCATGGTGGGCAGGTCCTTAAGAAGTAGGTGGGCATTGCGTTTCATTATTTCAATTAGATCCTCCTCCCCATACGGACTAGTTAGGGATTGGTTAAGTTGTATGATTGTGCTAATGTAAGTATCAACCGATTCACCGGAGAGTGGTTTACGTTGGTTAATCTCCCTCTTGGTATTATGCTCCGTGGTACTAGTGAAGAAGGTACTCCGGAATTGCCTTTCCACTTCCGTCCACGTGAGCAAGGGGGTTAGATCTTTTAGTTGACGAAACCAGATGAGGGCCCTTTCCTGGAGTACCAGGGGAATAAGTTCTAGGATATCACCATCCCCCATAGAATAATACGACACGTACTCCGTGAAGGACCGGAGGAATTCCGGGGCATTCTCCCCCTTCCTCCCACTAAAAACCAAATGGAGGGGCGGCTTTGGTCTATTTCCTCTAGCCTGGGTCACCATAGGAGGTTGTGGATACAGGCGGGAGTGCCTAATGGGGCCGGATTACTCCGAAGTTCCCCCCTTACTTCATACCTTAAGGTACTTATATTCTCATTAAGGTGACGAACTCCTTGAAGTAATTTCTGAAGGATTTGAGTTAACCCTAACGTCTCAGAAGAAGGTTCTTCTCCCTCACCCGGCCAATCTAAGTCCTCCCCACCCCAGGGGACATTTAGCTTCTCTTCACCACCTTCCGCCATTGGGCCACACGTTTGTCCTAATTACCGACTAGGGTCCTGGCAAGCTCGCCAAATTCTGTAACCGTTCTGTCGAACCCCGGTCAGAATTACCCAGATTAGAATAAGTCAGATCCGACCCTAGTTTAAGTCTTTAAAAAGACACGTATCTAAATTAAGACAAGGTAGCCTTTCATAATTATCAAAAAGTCCATGTTTATTATGTAGCAAAATCGAAGTCGAAAACAAAAGATACAACTGAGTTTAATAAATACCGGCTTAACGCCCCGCACAATCACTACTCGTGAACTCCCCCTTTTAAGCATCGACCATGACTTTTTACACCGTTGGTAATAAATAAAAGTTTGCCCTCTTAGCTAAGAAGGGCTGTACATATTCGCGGGAAGGAAGTTTTTTACAGAAATCTCTCCAACGTCACGTGAGGTGTAAGGAAGCACTTACAACATGAAAGATAAAATTTTCAAATAACACGACTTCTTCAGAGTTTCAAATTGAAGACAAACAAGACAGTCACTTTCAATTGTTGCTTAATTTGCCGAATATTTTATTGGACCCTTAAACAAATTCTTAAATTTTTTCTAAATGACAGGCATAAACGCTGTTTAAAATTAGGAGGCAAAGCGTCATAAGCTGCCATGACCATATTCAATAAGTCCACCCTGTTCGCGGGTATTCGTTCCTCCATGTGATTAACCGTGTAAGCCCACATGGTTTCGATCGGGTTTAAGTCGGGCGAGAGAGCGGGCCAGTCCAAAACGTCAATTCCTTCGTTGTCCAGAAATCTAGCAACGAGTCGGGACGTATGGGCTGGGCAATTGTCCTGCTGAAACCATACACTAAAACAATATTTTAAGTTAGAAAAGAATTTTGATTAGTTTATTAATATTAATACCGGTCGCGGTCGTCTTCATTATATATAGCTGCCATAGAGGAGAACATGGCGTTTCTCAAGATATCTATCTACGCGTTGCCGTTGAGACGACCCTCAATTGGTTGCAATATTCCCACTCGTCCATCGCCTATGCAACCCCAAACGTTTAGGCTAAAACGACCGCTGGTTTTGGTGCTGTTCACATACTCAGGAACGTATCGCTGGTTTTGGACCCTCGAGACCCACACAACAGGCGACGAAGATGAACTTTGGAACGTCTATAAAATAATACGGGTGAAGTAAGAAATAACAGCTTTGACCAAAATTAATTGGCATTATTCGCTGAACCTTTTCGTCCGAAAATAGGATGTATCGTTCTTGATCTTCCCTTGGCCAGGCTAAAAGTTCCCTGCAGAACTGGCGGCGTATTCTCTTATGCATTACCGTCAATGATGGCTTGTTTGCGGACCTGCATCGCCTTACGCCCGCCTTCTTCAATTTCCCCAAACGGTTGGGGCGGTAACCCGAACACCGGCCCTAACTTCCCAACGGTCTCGTAATTGTCTTATCGACAAGAACTTACGAGTTTTAGCGTCTCGAATTAGCGCTTTATGCTGCCGAACATTTCCCACCAAAGGTCTTCCAGACCTATCTAGATCCTTCAGCGACATAAGCGAATTACTCTCAACTAAGCCCATATAAATATAAACATAACGTTATGACGCCCTAGCTATATACAACCGGTTCTAGCAAAAGTAACATTGAATTCATATTTACCCGTATCCTCTGAAACCTTTGGTAGCGTGCATACGTATACTGAGCTCCACGACTTGAACATCCAACTTGGTTCGCAATGTGATTCCAAGTCAAGCCTTCTTGCCGCATTCTAGCGATTTCCAAACTTTGTCCTTCTGTAATACGAGGCATGATTTATGGATAAAATAAACGAACTCTCGGGACCTTATATACAACATTTTCTCATCGTAAAATGACATTTTACGCCAACTGTTTCGTTTTGCAAGTTAAAAAACAGGCAAGAATACCAATTGACGTAAAGCCTCATTTTACACTCTTTAATTTACCTTGACTCCATTTTTATATCCGGGTAAAAAATTGAAGCCGTTTTTGAACCACTTCCGTTGAAGCGATTTCAATCACCATTAAAACACGTAAAAGATTTGCGTTTTGTGATACGCAAATCAACTATGAAACGGATAAAATATGAAAGACAAATGCAAAACTATTATAACGCACTTTATTTCAGAGCGCTAGCTTGCATAGTTTTCGAAATATAGCAAAATATATGCAAAATCTGCAACGCGCAAAGACTTTAACAGTCTGTACCACGCATGTTTGCGAAGCAGATGTCATTAACCTTGTGGGTTCGACCGTTCTCATCAAATCCAATTCGCAGTCTTCTCCCGCGACTAGTCGAAGCGGGGTCTCTTTAATCGCATCTCGTGGATGTCATCATCTTCTGTGGTGTGATAGAGGGGCATTGACGTTAAACAGTCGAATGGATCTAGATATTATAAGCCCTAAGCTTAACAGGTTAACTTTGAAACTTTTATTTAGTTTATGCACTAGTTTCGGTTAGTTTTCATAATAGTTGTGTGGGATATAAAACGTATAATAATAATAATATTTTTTTCGTAACCAAAGCTACTGGCAACCACAGAGGCATAAACCTATATAATGTGGTTACCTGGACAAAACAATACATTAAGAATAAATAAGACACACAAATCAAAATTTAATTTTGAATAGACGTCCAATTGTTAAATATAAATTTTAAAATGGAGAACCGAAATGCAAGAAAAGAAACACCGTTAGCCGAATTTTTTATGGTCATGGGAAGAATTCCACAATCGTACAGTGCAAAAGATACCCATCTGTGAAAGCGAACGAAACCGACGTCGAATCAGGAGCTATTCTGAAATGTCCGAGTTGTTTTCCAATGGAGCATAGTAATGGGCAACATCTTGAAGATGCATGCTAGAGCACTGTAACCGTGTTTCAAATTAAGTGGTGGAAGCTTATTTCTTTAATATCCGTTCCATATCATTATCCTTAATCGTGATAATCGCCCAACATTCCTTAGTGTATCTCTTCCTGATACAAGACTTTTTGTTGCCATTATCGTACTCCTGGCTAATCCAAATGCTTATTAACACAAACGCGCACTTATTATCGTGGTTATTTTCACTAGTAGTTTTTATAATTTGGAGCTCTAACTAAACTAACATGCTAGAGCACAGTAACCGTGTTTCCTGGTACTGGAAAGTGAAGCCTCTAAGCCCCCACACCAATTTGGGGGCCGCATTTCAACTAAGCCAGACCACTCAGCTAATTTAGGCAAAGTTATGAAAAATTCTAAAATTTAGAGCTAAGCCTAACAAAAATTGAAAAAGTATTTGAAAAGTATAATTTTAAAACGAGCGCGAGCGAAAAAACATGCGACAACGCGGCACGAGCTCACTCTCGTCAATCGTGAGTACGCTTACTGTTTTATTACTGTAACAGAATACGCCGGTATGAAATGAAACTGTCCGGTCGTATGGGAATTCCGTTACAGGACGTTCAGGTAACCCTAATTTAGCTCGGGGGACCGCGTAACAACATTAAATCAAAAAGAACAAGGAAGCTTATTATGTAGGCCTATTCCGTCTACGTTTTCCCATTTTCGAGACATAATAAAATAAAAATGATTCATACCTTCGGTTCATGATCTCGGATGTTGGAAATTAGTTTATTAAAAAAAGATAATATCGTCGTTAACAAAAGACTGGTTTTCCACTCTGGAATGAAACGGCGCGGTACAAAGGTTCGCGTGGCGGGGTTACCAAAAGTTCTCCTTCGGGGCGAAACCGTTGCAATCACCCCCTCAGAAAAGGAAGAAAACAGGAAAGCGGAAAGTCGGAGGGGAGGAAGAAGGTAAAGCTAGTGAGACTATCTCAAGTCCCTCAGGAGGGGATCCAAAAGGAAGTCTTCTGGAGCAATGGTATTTCCCTTTCCCCGACGGCAACGCGGACCCACAGTCCAATATAAAGGAGGGTGTGAATTTACTCTAAATTAACATCATTATAGACGATATTTAAAATTGAATCGCGCGCGCTCAGAGCAGCTCCAGTGCAGATACAGTGCAGAGCAGCCGCTAGGGTGCAGTCAAGGTATTGTCGGTCCCCAGCAAAACGTACGAGAAGAGTGTTAAATTTAAAAATTAAATCTAAACTTATGATAGGGTTTAAGAAATAAATTGTAAATGCCTACTGTTTGTTGCGTTCCCTTGTGTACCCAGCGAGGGTTTAAAAAGGTTTTGGCAGATGGATCAGCAACAAAAGTAAGTAAATAAACCCAACCAAGGCTTAGTTTTGTTTGAGACTTGGGATTTTGGAAGAGGCCCGGGGACTCGGGAGTTCCGAGAATTTTTGCCATTAACACTGGTATGATTTAATAGATATCATTTCACAAATCCCAAGTGATGAAAACCTTAAAAAAGAGTGGTTTATTAAAATTCGACGGGACGTTGGGAAGAACTTTATTTTAAATTCACGTACCAGGATTTGTTCAGCTCACTTTAAAGAGGAAGATTATAGAGTAAATGTTCAAAGAAGTTTAAAATGCCTTAAAAAGTACAGTGTCCCGTTGGTTTTTGCTTGGACCAAACATGTAGACGCTGTGAAGGCAAAAAGAGATGTAAGGTATGCATATTTATCATCTTTACGATCAAATTCAAGTGGTGTAGATGAAGAAGATGGAACCAGAAGCGAACCACTCGGGAGGAACCCAAGCATAACTGACCCTACGCTTGTGGAAGATTTTTCTCAAAGTAGAAGATTCGAAGAAGAAATTGATAGACTAAAAAAAGAACTTTCTCAGAAAGATGAAACAATCAAAGATCTTTCTTTTGAACTTCAAACTGAGCGACTCAAAGTAAAGCCTAGTGAGAAAACAATTGAAGACTTAAAAAAGAAAACTTTGATAAGGATATGGTTATTTTCGAGCAAAGACAACGCATTAAATCTCTAAAAATTGAAACTTTAAATCTGAAGAAGCTACTAACAAGCAAAAAACCACTATCAACGAACTCGATGAAAAAATGAGAAATCTGAAAAATAAGCTTGACCAATGTTGTGTGACGTTTCAAAGCTTAGAAGGCAAAGATGAAGCTGTAGATTTTATTACTGGAATACCATCTTACGAAAAACTTGTAGCACTATATGAATTTCTGGAACCAGGTGAGAATGGCGAAAATGTTAAATACTGGTACTGGAAGATGAAAACCAAAGGTGGTGTGTTCAATGACTCCGCTGGAAAGGAAACTACAGGTTAAGGTCGAAAAAAAAGCTACCCCCTAAGGACCAGTTCTTGCTGACTATGGTGAAACTTAGACTTGGATTATTCCAGAAGGATTTAGCCCATAGGTTTTGCATTTCGCAAGCAACAGTCAGCAAAATTTGTATTTCGTGGATTAACTACATGTATTTTCAACTTGGACAGCAAAATATTTGGGCAACTCGCGAGTATATTAGCAGCAACGAGCCCAGCGCATTCAATGAACATTATCCATCCACACGAATTATCATAGATGCCACAGAAATTAAATGCGAAACCCCCCAATCCTTTATCTTGCAGTCAGGAACCTATTCCAATTACAAATCCACAAACACATAAAAAGGTCTCCTAGGTATTACAGCAAATGCATATGTCAGTTTTGTATCGTCTACTGGCTGTATCTCAGACAAAGAAATAACAGTACGAAGTGGATATACTAATTTAGAATTTGAAGAAGGTGACACTGTTATGTTTGACAAGGGTTTCAAAATCCAGGATTTAGTTGATAAGATTAAGAAAAATATTAAAATTAATATACCACCGTTTTTGGCCAACCAAGAGCAATTTTCCTTGGAAGAAATAGAAGATACGCAAAAAATCGCATCAGTCAGAATTCACGTGGAACGTAGAATAAAACATGTACGCACATTTAGGATTTTTGACCGGCCAATACCAATTACTCTTTCTCCAATAGCTAATCAAATTTGGACGGTCTGTGTTACTCACTAATTACCAGAGTACAATTTTAAAACCGAACGATATCACTTCTGATGATCGTAGTCTCCTAGATGAGATAGAGTTAACTTTCTAGATTCATTATCAGCATTTTTAATTATAATAATTGACTATGAAATATTTCAGTCATTGGTGGTTAAAAATAAACACACTATTTTATTATCAATCTTGTTGTTTTTCAATTAATTTGGAAAGCATGAATGTAAAAACAATTTATCAAGTTTGTACACCATTTTGTGCCAGAAATATTCGTCATAACGAATCCTGCTTATAACTTGCAGCGGTTTCGCCCCGAACATATTCCTCGGAATATGTTCGGTCCTCCGCCGTCTATGTCACCTCCTTCTTCTTCTGTCCTTCTCTCCCCCTTCTTTTATAATTTTCAAAGACGGTAGTCTAGTCTCGTAACTCGTTGGAAGGGAGAAATCTGGCTCCGCACCACGCGAAAGTTTTTGTATCGCGCCGCTTCGTCCCTCGGGAAATTCATTTTTTACCGTATTTCTCTTTTGTAAATAACGAATAATCTTCAATTAAACGAGTTTATTTCTAATCACCACGACATGAGCCGAAGATATGAATGATTTCTTTTATTAAGTTTCCAAACGGGAAAAAGTTACCGGAATAGGTTTAATTAATTTTTGAATCCCCGTTTTTAAGACTTAACGTTGTCGCGAGGTCCCCCGAATAAATTAGGGTTGACTAACGTCCTGTGACGGAATCCCCATAAAAATCGGCCAGGTTAAATTCTTACCGGGGTAGCCTGTTACAAATGGTGCCGTGCCTTTCCCTCTGAACTCCGGACTATTGTTTTTCGCGCTCCCGTCGCCTTGCTTTTCCGACGGGGCGGTCGGGCACGATTCGCGAGTCTAGTTATAGAACATTAGAAGGCGTACTTACCAATTTTAATTTTAAATCGGTTTGAATCAGAGATTTTCTTTATCTTGCCATTGATTTAGATTAGAATTATTTATTTTTAAATAAAAAGGCACCACTATATTTTGTGACAATAATTATAATTCGTACGACTTTATACAGAAAAAACAAAAATAAAATAAAATAATTACTTAATGCATATGATACAGTAATAATTATGATATTTATACGTCATTCGACAATCCTCCTTCACTCCTCCATGGGGGAGAAGAGCTGATGAGAAGCTGGTGTTTCTCGATTGCTTCCCAGTCAGCGTAAAATGGAGACTGCCAAATTAACGAAAACATAATGAAATTAATAAAGAAGTAAATTATCTGAAAATTCCATGTGAATTATACCTTGGGATCCGATGTGGGGCACTTTCCTCTATAGCGCCACTCCTTCCCTTTCTTCAACTATTCTTAAGAGATATGAAAACATTTTAACTCATGTAATAGGCACAATGCCAACGCTTCCGGGGGAACCCCTTTAAGCTAACTTACTTTGGCTTTCTCCCAAGAAAAAAGGGGGATCTTGGGTCGCCTCTCTGGCCTCATTTTCGCCAGCTCCTCACGCCACGTGAGGACCCTCCTCCTCTTGGGGCTGGGGCTGCGGCAGGAGCTGGGGGTTGGCCAGGGGACGGTGCTGTCCGATAAATTCTGAAAGGTTAAATACGAATATACTTTTATCTTAAAGCAGTTTCAAAAATAGGAACATGCCCGCTATCCCCGAGTTCAAAAATATTACAACCCTTTTCCTTTTGGTAATACGAATCCCTCTTCCCGTGACGACTTACTCTATAATTCCTAATTAATCTTGTCCCTCCCTCAATTTGCTAACCTTTTTGAGTTAACTCGATGTCAAAACTCGCGAATTTCTTAAGAGTACCAGCAAAAGCGGTTAATTTGTTCTGGTTTAGGAGATTACATCTAATTTTATGCTATAAAGTCCGTTTATAGAATACTAAATATTAGGGAAAATCAGTTGAAACACGTGGACGTTACTCGATAAAGAAAGATTCTGGCCTACTACAAACTCAAAATCATCTTAAAGTGGATTATTTTTACTTTATACCACCGTATCTTCCATGAATGGACTAGGTTCGACGAAGGCCTTTAAACTTCTTTGGAATTGGTTTTTGAAATATTGTAAGTACTTTAGTGGTGCATCAGGTGGGACGACATAACCATCAGCAATTTTTTATAATGCTATGAATAGCAACAGAAAAACCTAAAATGGCAGTCTCTCTTGGTCCATTAAGAACTAAATTTCCTACAGTGTCTGTTAAATTAAATAAAAGACTCTTGGTTTTCATCAGGTCTTTTTTGTGATCTCAAGGTTGTACCGCCGAATTGGCGCTTTGAAGTTTGAAACCCTTAGCATTGGGATTTCTCGAATTCAGAACATCAAAAAGACTAAAAGCAAGTAACAGAAGTAAAGTTGCGAATGTCGATAGGTATAAACATCAGTCAAATGAAATAAAATCGTTTCTATAAATTGTATTGTTAGCCCACATGCCTGAAATACAGGATCACCCGCTTCCTTTAGGAACTTCACCCATGCCACTGAATTTCTCAGTACTTGAGCAGCCAATTTCACTTTCATCTTTTGAGTTTTAAATTTGATGTGGAATTTTGTTGCTGACAATTGGGGCTTAGATTAGAATCAAATCTGTCGGAGGTAATAAATGTTTAAATTTAATTTTATGTAAATTTATCTGTTAAGCGAAATTTTCCAGTTTATATAATAATGCGTGCGATTCCTCATAATAATTTTACAAACAGGTATCAATACTCTACTCTAATAAAACACTAGCCGCAAACCCAAAACAAGATGGCCCCGGCCAATATTACACTTTTGCGCGGCTACTAATCGGCTAGCAACTTTTTTCCGGCGAACCTGGGATGTTAATTTCAGATCGAGTGTTGGAAAAATTTATCCGGAAAATGAGGTAATGTTATTTTCTGGCCGAAAACTGTTTGCTAGAAACCATGAAAAACATCCCTGGGCGAATAACGTTTAATATTACAGTTTTGGTGAGGATATTTTGTTGGGAAAAGCAAAAAAGGTATTTGTATTTACCATTTCCTACAAAATCTCGACGTCTTAGAAAATTAGTTCAAGTTAGGAAAGTTTCGTTTCATAGATCAACTGAGTAGTAAGGGTTCTAGAGAGGGCAGACCTGTTAGTTTCTTTAATTTATGGTCTTTCAAAGCATACAGGTTTTTTTAAAAAATACTGAAAATTAAAAATAGAAGTGAGGGATTTTTTTACCCCTATCAGTTTTTTTACTAGTCTTTTTTTTTAGTTCATTTGACCCTCATTTTTGGCTTCATCGTTTTCTTCTTTCATTTCGGCTTCAGTATTTTCACAAAAATTCAGCCGCTCATTTGTACTTTGATTTTTTTCTCCTATGGTTTCGGCTTTTTCATCGCACCTGGAAATTTTCACATTCGTCTGTGACCAGAAAGGAATACTCCTATTGGATAGAATCCCGTTGGACCGAATTCAGATTTCTACAATTGTAGCCAAATTTAAAACAATTTATAGCCCAAGGGGCGATTTTTTGCTGATTGGGAATATTTATATGGGAGAGCTTTCGACTGAATGGGATGGGTTAAAACATATAAAATGATAGCGTTTTCCTTGAGTTGCCGAGCTCCAGTAGCGCAATGGATAAAATGATTTGGATGATCGAAGAAGTTAAGCAGCATCGAGCGCCGTCAGTACTTGGGAGGGAGGTCTCTAAGGTAAGGTTAGGTTACGTTAGGTAAGGTTAGGTTAGGGTTAGACAATTTCAAAAATGAAAGGTATTTACTGAAATTTATTGAAGAACGTTATTGGTGAACATATACATTATTTGCTGCAATATCAAGAAGTTTAATAAGAATATCAATTTTATTGTTTGGTCTGGTCTGGTTAGGTTAGGTTTGGTTAGGTAAGGTTTGGTTAGGTTAGGTTTGGTTTGGTTTGGTTTGGTTTGGTTAGGTTAGGTGATCTTAGGTTAGGTTAGGTGATGTTAGGTTAGGTTAGGTTAGGTTAGGTGATGTTAGGTTAGGTTAGGTTAGGTGATGTTAGGTTAGGTTAGGTGATGTTAGGTTTGGTTAGGTGAGGTGATTTTAGGTTAGGTTAGGTTTGGTTAGGTTAGGTGAGGTTAGGTTAGGTTAGGTTAGATTAGGTTAGGTTAGGTTAGATTAGGTTAGGTTAGGTGATGTTAGGTTAGGTTAGGTGATGTTAGGTTAGGTTAGGTGATGTTAGGTTAGGTTAGGTGATGTTAGGTTAGGTGATGTTAGGTTAGGTGATGTTAGGTTAGGTTAGGTGATGTTAGGTTAGGTTAGGTGATGTTAGGTTAGGTTAGGTGATGTTAGGTTAGGTTAGGTGATGTTAGGTTAGGTTAGGTGATGTTAGGTTAGGTTAGGTGATGTTAGGTTAGGTTAGGTTAGGTTAGGTTAGGTTAGGTGAGGTTAGGTGATGTTAGGTTAGGTTAGGTTAGGTTAGGTGATGTTAGGTTTGGTTAGGTGAGGTGATGTTAGGTTTGGTTAGGTGAGGTGATTTTTGGTTAGGTGAGGTGATTTTAGGTTAGGTTAGGTTTGGTTAGGTGAGGTTAGGTTAGGTCAGGTAAGGTTAGGTTTGATTAGGTGAGGTTAGGTTAGGTGAGGTTAGGTGAGGTTAGGTCAGGTAAGGTTAGGTTTGATTAGGTGAGGTTAGGTTAGGTTAGGTTAGGTTAGGTTAGGTCAGGTTTTGTTAGGTTAGACTATTTCCAAAAATGGAAATTAATTACTAAAATTTATTGAAGAATGTTATTGGTGAACATAAATATTATTTGCTGCAACATCAAGAAGTTTAATTAGAAAGTCAATTGAAAAATAGGAATGAAAAGAAAATTCATGTTTGGAAAACCGCCCAAATTGCGGTATTCGGTCTAATGGGATTCGGTCGAACAAGACATTCGATCCAATGGGATTCGACCCAATGGTAGACAATCACCAGAAATCGTCTGATAGTTGTGATAACTGTGAATCGATATCATCCTCAAGATTTACAACATCTGGGGACTCGTGGGGACGTTTCTTTGTTGTTACACTTGGGCTTTGAAAGCATGGACTTGAAAACTTTTGACCAAAAAATGTAATTAACCTTAATGAGTTTAAGAGGGAAGCAAAACGGCACATTTTAATAGAGATGGGCCGATACCAGTTTAAACCGATACCGATATGATCCGATACTTGGGAAACCGATACGTACCGATACCGATATTTTACCCGATCCTTCGATTAAACCGATATCAAACCGATACCGATATGGTATCGGTATCGGCCCATCTCTATAGATGATTCTCGATCCAATTTCGGTACTTGAAACTATAAAACTGGCTTATCATACGAAAAACCCATTTTTAGACACTAGTTACGTTATCCAAAAATAGATGAAAAACTGTGCTGTCTCAAAGTTTAGGTCTTATGGCGCCATCTACTCTCAACATAAGTATTTATTTTCTTTAAAAAATATCGGGTAAAAATATCGGTTCATTTTTAACCGATACCGATATATCGGTTAAAGCCAAATATCGGTACCGATACCGATATGGCATCGGTATCGGCCCATCTCTACATTTTAACATTTAATTTAACTAAGGACTCCTTTCTAAAACAGTTTCGACTGTACAGGAATATCCAAATAAATAAAGCTTTAATAATAATTTAATATTATTGTACCAAGTAGAAAAGGTTCCATTCGATTATTTACTAGGTTTAAATTATTAAAAACTTACGGTGAATTATAAGGGGAATACATTGGAGTGCAATTTCCCGAGCATTCACTGCTTTGAACACTGATACAGTACAAAAAGTTTACAATTATTATCAACCAAAATATGATAAATAAAAGTATCTACCTGTCATACTTCAGTGTGTAAATTCCAATTTTTTTAACATGAAAAGCTTTGACAGCTGACCTCAAGTCTTTGCTGTTATGCCACGCATGATACTGAGCGTATACGGCGCTTGTGAAGTCAGAGTATGCTGTGCCCAAACCCAGTTGCCTAAATACCTCTACGAGACGTTTTTCGTCGACCCCGTTAATGTGAGCAAACGCTAGAGTTTTTGTGATTTGATCTGGCGATTCTCTATGCTTAAGGAAAAACAACCTTTTGATATCTTTTGGCCACAAAGATAGTAGTAACATTATGTCGGTACTCAAACAGTGGCGTGGGCTGGCGGGGGAAATTGGCGTGAACCGGCGTGAGGAATTGGCGTGAACTGATAGGGGAGAATTGGCGTGAACTGATAGGGGAGAATTGGCGTGAAATGTCGTGATGTCAGACTTGGCGTGAACCGATAGGGTAAAGTTGGCGTGTAATCTTACGACGACGTTTAATCTCATGTCGAACACTTGAGATAGGGTTATCTATTCCCGTTGGCTTGTCTTATCTTAATTTTTGAAGAAAATAATAAATGCATGGTCTCACTGATAGGGATTGAATTATGACGTTTGAAACCAAAGTCACGTGCTCGGGAAGTTAGGCTTAAAACTAGATGTCATATTATTAACGAAGTAGGCGGGAAGTATGAAAGTGGGTGGTAAAAAGAGAGTGCAGTTTTCAGATACGGCAGTGTACCTGATTCCTCACGAGGACAGGAGAAACCATGAATTTCGCAACCTACAATGTTTTAGAATGCAAATGAAGTGTAAATACGAGGACATATTAACTCCGATATTGAAGTTGAAAATTGAACGTATCGCTAAACCTTGTCATGGCTCGAGGTTTTTAACGCCATGTTGACTCTACATGGTAGAACATCGCGGTATCCTAAAGAACGTCATGTTGGCGTGATTAGAACCCAATATTATCCCAGAAGAAGGTCACGTGACAATACAGTATAAAAGACGAAAACAGTTTGAGGATAAGACATTCTACAACTCTTTAACCTTCCTTGAAGTACCGATCCAGATCCGAAATTTAAAATATAAGTACAATTCTCAAGTTCTCTTTAGATATGTTTATGCTAGTAGGTTAAATTCTCTACCATTTGTCGATATGGATTTCAGTATCCAACACCCCTTTACCGGACTCGTAGCTGGGGTCACCGGATGTGGGAAGAGCGTTTTTGTGGGGGAATAAATTAAACATAAGGATATATGTATTTCACCCACTCCCGAAAGAATAATCTGGTGTTATACGGAATATCAGTCGAAACTATATAGCGTTATACAATCCCGTACCCCAAACTTAGAATTCCATGAGGGGTTAGTAGATGTGAGCATCTTAGATTCTAGTGTGAGGAACCTAGTTATATTAGATGATCTACTATGTGAAATAGCAAATAATAAGGATGTGACAAATCTTTTCATTAGAGGATCCCACCATAGAAACACTTCCGTTCTAATTTTAATGCAAAACCTATACTACCCCGGAAAGGAAATACGTACCCTGAACCTTAACGCTCATTACCTAGTTATATTTAAAACACCCCGTGATCAGTCTGCCATTTCCCACCTTGCTAGACAAATTTCGCCGGGTAATAACAAATACGTGGTAGAAGCGTTTAGACAGGCGACTTTGGAACCATACGGCTATCTCTTTGTAGACCTTAGATAAACACCGTCTACGAACTGGTATACTTCCAGGTCAACAAGCAGCGATCTTCATCCCGAAGTAACAGCGGTGTTGGAGGCTAATTTCTTCCGGATAGACGGAAAATGGATAATCAAGGAGCTCACGATGTTCTTGAAGGATACCGAGGTGTACGAGGTGTGGATTTTTAAATCACCATGCAAATTCGCCGATCTCTCTGACAAGGATAAAAGACAATGCAAGTGGTTAACACGAAACACTTGTGATCTGTCATTCGAAGAGGGTGACTATCCCTACGTGGCTCTTAAAGGAGCCGCCGATTACATCAAGCTCTTAGCATCGTCTTTCGTGACGAAAGGGTTGGAGAAGGCGGATATCCTGTCCAGGTTCCTGGGAGAGGAAGTTACTAACGCCGAAGACTACGGCTGCCCACGACTATCCACTATCGAGGGCGAAACCCCGAATCCTTGCACATTCCATAGGGACGAAAACAACTGTACCCTGGTAAAAGCCGCGAGGCTAGCATCATGGCTCCGTCAAAACGAGTCGGAGAACCTTTAAATTTATTAAAATTTATTTCTAAATGTAATTCTTGCCAAAGAGGGGCGGCGATTAAATATTCAAATAAAGATGCCATAAAATCTATCATTGAGTGTTGTATAAATATCTTACAAGGCAATGTCCCTCTTTCAGAGGAGGAGAAGAAGCGGTTGATGAAACATCGACACGTTATAAGAAGAGTTACATCTAACATACCCTATTCAAAAAAGAAGAAATTATTAATTCAAAAAGGCGGGTTCATTCCATTGATTCTTGGCCCTTTATTATCTATCATTAGTTCGGTAGCAGGCGCGGCTATAAGTCGAGCAATAAAGTAAGAATAAAGAAGGAAATGGCACGAAAAATGTTATTAATTTCTGAGGACACGTATAATAGGTTAAAATCGAATAGTGGTTTAAAAGTCGACACTTCAATGGAGTTGGATAAGGATGATAAGTTGAAATCTATCATTAACGATACTAAATTAAATGATACCAATAAATTATTAAGATATAATCCCGTACTTTCGAGAGAAATTAATAAAACAGCGAAAAGGAAGAAAGTGAAACCTGCGAAAAACCAGAATTGGAATTCCGAAATCCCCTCTTCGGTTCCACCCTATAGCGCAGTCGATTGTTTGAACTTGTACAAATGGATAGACCGTATATCAAAAATAAAATGGACGCATACCGGAGAATTAATATATGAGAATCGTAAAATCTTCGGTTCCAATATAATTGATTTATTAACATATACTGCGACGAGTTCTAAAAAACGGTTGCCCGCCATTGGCGCCTCACAGTTTTACCAACTTTTGTATACGGCTAATGTACCAAGAACATTAATTAAAATTAGAAAAACAGCTTTACCCCCACCTGAAGAAAGTGAAGCGAAGAAAGAAAAAGTGGAGAAGGAGGAGGATTATTATCTGATCTCCCATCCCAGACTGGTGAAGGTTTCAGAAATTGGATAAACTTGTAGCATTTGTTTTTCAATAAAATACGTTTCATTTATATTCCACGTTTCACTTATTTTAAGTATCTTGATATGGAAGGTTGTGATAATCAAGTGGGCACTTTTATGGCGTTAGCCAACCTAGTAGACACATTTTTTAAATCCCCTAAAATTTTAACTGTGGTTTTAGTAATTGCTATATTCCTAATTATAGAGGTTAGCGATTTTCTCTTCTGGCGTTATCACAGTGTAACAAACTGTACTTTTAATGGATAGACTTAAAGAAATTTATTCCAAGGTTTCTGACCCTGGTTCCTACGGGAGTGTTCTCGGGTTATACCGAGCCGCTAAGGAGGATGGGTTAAAGGTTACGGTAAAAGACGTGGAAGCGTTTCTGAAAACTCAGGACACGTATACGTTACACAGAAATGCTAGAAAAAACTTTCCCAGGAATAGGACAATAGTTTATGGAATTGATGAACAGTGGCAGATTGATTTAGCCGATTTGAAGAGCATAAATCGCCACAATAAAGGGTTTAGATACCTTCTATGCTGCATTGACGTTTTCAGCAAGTACGCCTTTGTGGTGGCAACCAAGGACAAGAAAAGGCCAACCATCCTTAAAGCTTTTAGGGCTATTCTAGAGTCGGGGCGATCGCCGAAGCGAGTGTAAAGTGACCACGGTAATGAATTCATATGCAAAGATGTGCAAAAGGAATTGAAAAGGAGGATTGAGTTCTTTGCCCCGGATTCCGAAGAGAAAGCTACGATAGTCGAAAGGTTCAACAAAACCCTAAAAAGTCGCATGTATCGGTATTTCACGGAAAACAATACCTACAAGTACATTGACGTTCTTAAAGAAATGGTTCGAGCTTATAATAACAATTATCATCGATCTATAAAGTGTAAACCGGTTGAAGTCACACCGGAAACATCGAGACGTGTATGGGGAAACCTCTACGGTGATTTAGAATTCTCTCATCCATTAAAGTACCCTTTCGATATTGTTGACGTAGTTCGGATAAGTAAACATAAGAATGTTTTTGAGAAGGGCTAACTGCCCACGTGGTTGGAAGAGATTACCTCGCAGTCCGCCGGTGTATAAGATCCAGGATTTGAATTCGGAACCAATCACGGGTATTTTTTACAAGGAACAATTACAGAAAGTGGGTAAAGGCCTGAATTCCAGCGTGTTTAAAATAGAAAAGATATTGAGGAAACGTCGCAGATCCGACGGAACGTTCGAGAAGCTAGTTCGTTGGAAAGGATACTCCCCGTCTTTTGATAGCTGGGTTCAGGAAATAGATATAGTATGAGCTTTTACATCTTTTTACCTTCAGACTCGTCGATGAGGTATTTCCCCGACAATACGAGGAGTAAATTCAGGACGTACCTACCCGAACCCGTAAAATTACAGGGATTTTACGAAGTAGGCTTAGCAGAAATCAGTTACCCGCACACTTGGGATAATTTGAGTAGAACATGTCCTCTTATACTCATGAGTAATGGTAAAGTGGTATATTCTACAATTATAGAGTTACCCGCTGGGTATTACGGGAATATCCAAGACCTTATCGAGCAACTTAACTACGTCGAGGATGGTGTGTCAAACGAAACTGCACGTGAACCTTCCACCCATGTCAAGTATTCCTTTAGCTACATAAAACGTATACGACGTGTACAAATTTTCCTCAAGGATGAATATTTGTTAACTATACCGGGAGAGCTAGCTGTTATTCTTGGATTCTCCAAAGATTCCACTGAATCCACGACTTTTACCAAGTCCGCGATGGCCACGTACCCCGTCGACCTTGACGCTGGACTTCATTCACTCTTTGTTTATACCGATGTGGTCGAAAGTAGACCCGTGGGAGATGTACACATACCTCTACTAAGAATCGTTAACGTGCAGGGTAATGATGGAGAAACGGTGGACAGGGATTTTCCTAGACCTCACTACCTCCCACTCGCCTGCAATACCTTCCAGTCAGTTGAAGTTAACATAATGAGTGAACTTGGTACCCCCATCGACTTCGCGAGAGGGCGAGTCCACGTTACGCTACATTTTAGGCCTCGTAGGATGTGGTCACCCTTATAAATTAGAAGGTAAAACAGACTCGCGTATCATTTACACTTTAAGTGTAATCAGATATGTCCATCAACCAGTCGGACTACGATTACCACTTTTTAAACCAGATCAGACATGGTAGTGGAGTTGATTACCATAAGCACTTTCATTCTCAGATTGGTAACTCGCTGGCAGTGTACAGGGGACTTCCGGTGCAACACGCCTACGGTTTAGGTAATTCTATCTTTTCAGCCTTCTGTCGAGCTATGCCATTACTCAAAAGGGGTGCCTCATACCTCGGAAAAAAGTTTTTGAGCACGGGTGCAAAGGTCGCGGCAGATGTGGCTAAAGGGATAAACGTAAAAACATCGGTCAAGTCTCACGGTAAAGCCGCGGCTAAAGACGTCGCCTTAAGCGCGGCTGAAGAAGTAAGAAAAATGACTGGAAATGGGATTAAAAGGAAAACCAATTCTAGATCACTCGTCAGTTCAGTTTCGAAAAGAAAGAGGAACGCAACGTCCTTTAAGCGGCCTGATATTTTTTCATAAAATATAATAATGACGCGAATCCATCCCGATTCGCATGGGTCGGTCAGCACCGAAGTTGAACTTTTCGACGTACCTCTTACCAATACCAGCATTCTGAGTGGAGAATGGGTCGAATACAGTCCCATCTCTAACATTAACGAAAATTCGACAATCACGTTTACCGTGGCTGGCAGTTCCGACGCGTATTTGGACTTGTCCAAGACTTTACTACATATTCAAGTTAGGATTGTCGACCCGTCAGATGGAAAAACAATCCCAGCAACTGCGGACAAAGTTGGACCTGTAAATAACTTCCTGCATAGTCTTTTCAGTGAAGTACACCTTTCGGCTCAAGAGAGATCCGTTACACCATCACTGCAAAGCTACCCTTACAAGGCCATGTTTCAAACAGCGGTGACGTTCGGAGGACCTGCCAAAACCAGTTTTCTTACCAGTTCCATGTTTTACAAAGACACTGCTGGTAAATTTGACGTGTTGGACGATAACGAAGGGTTTAAAACAAGAGCGGCTTTCGCTAGAAAAGGGACAATAGATATGGTAGGAACTGTACACTTGGATCTTTGTCAACAACCCCGATACTTCCCAAATTTAACGGATCTCAAATTCAGGTTTGTTAAAAGTCCAAACGAATTTTGCGTGCAGGCAGCCGGTGCAGTTAAATGGAAAGTGGTTTACGAGGTAGCACCTTTGTATGTCCGTAAAGTAAAATTACCATCTGAAGTGTTAATTACCCACGCTAAATGTCTGGAACTGGCAACTATGAAATACCCGATTATTCGTACGGAATGCAACTCTTTCTCAATTAACAGTGGTACAAAAATATGCGTTACAGATAATTTATTCATGGGTCAACTACCCAAAAGAGTTCTTTTCGCTCTTGTAGATCAAAATGCGTATTTGGGTGATTACGGAAAGTCTCCTTTCAATTTTCAAGCTTTTGATTTAAATCATATTGCGTTGTACCTCGACGGAGGGAGTGTTCCGCATAAACCCCTTACCCCAAACTTTTCAGGTGGTCAGTATATGAGATCTTATACCAATCTCTTTACCCAAACCTCTCAATGGTTATTGGACGAGGGGAACTTTATTTCACGAGAGGAATTCCCCAATGGGAATTGCATATTCGCTTTTATTTAAGCCCCGACCTTAATAGTTCGACCTCTCGATTTCAGTTGATAAAGAATGGTAATCTACGTTTGGAATTAAAATTCGCCAAAGACTTGCCGCAGACTATCACAGTTTTATATTACTCTGAGTTTCAGAATTTGGTTGAGATTGATAAGAATAGAACTGTCATATACGATTACAACTAGAAGATTATGGACACTATACAAATAACTAGAATTATGGAAAGGGATAAATTCACCAAGGATCTTTTTCGCGGTGTTTTCGCCTCGGATATGTTACCTAAAACTGTGAAATCTTTCCCTTCCCTATATATCGTGAATACGGGAATGTCGGATACCAACGGAGAACAGACTGTTATCTACTTTTCTAGTAACAAAAATACAGAGTTCTTTGATAGTTTTGGGAACCCACCGGACATGTTTCAATTCAACGATTTCGTAGAAAGAAATAGTGTTACCGTAACTTTTAACTCAAAACAATTTCAAGGAAATACCAGTTGGACATGTGGCGGGTACTGTATTTATTTTTCACTGTATAGATGTAGAGGTATTAAAATGTATGATATTTGCTTAAAATTTGTAAAAGATAAGAATTTCAATGATAAAATGATATCGGAATTTATGTACAAGATATTTTCAATAAAGTTTTTTTAAATTTAAATGTGTGTGTTTTTCTTGTTCAAATCGCGCGCGAATTTATTTCAACACACGTGCGCGGGAAAATTTTTCTACACACGCGCATGCGCGGCCGGTCCTCGCGCTGGGGGTCTGCCCTCCCTCCAAGAATGAATTATGTTGCCTAAGTTATATGAAGTAAGTGAAAGAGAGAATTGGTATTTAAAAAAAATTATTGAGAATGAGAAACCTTAAACTTGAGGCTTAAAACTCATTTGCAGGAGAGGGTAAAAACAAAACTTAAAACTATACATTTTTTCTACTTGAACATAAAATTATTTAAACTTAAAACTATACATTATTGAAACTAAAAAACTACACATTAAATTATTTAAATTAAAAAAAAAACTAAACATTAAATTATATAAACCTAAGAACTAACCATTAAATTATATAAACCTGAAAACTATACATTAACTAACAATTATTAAACATCCTTAATTTTAAAATGACCGTGTGCGTACGTCGATATTCCATCGATGATGAGCTCTTATCGTCGTAAGGGTTCAACGCTAATTTCCTCTGTGTAACGGAATAGAGTTGATGTTTTACGCTTACGATTCGCTTCATCTCCTCGACGGTAAGCTCCCGCTCTAAGAGAAATTCCTTGTATTGGGCATGTCGGATCTTCTTTCGGACTACGCGACGGCAGACACCCTTCGCCGTCTTCTTTTCACCCTTTGCCGACAGGATACTGTACATCTTCGGCCGCAGGCCCCAGAACTCCTGGATTGGAATGCCCTTGAGTTCATCTTTGAACTTCCCAAGCACCTTCTTGTTTTCATCACTGAAGAGTGGATGATCCTTGGGGTAGCCGGAAAAGTCATACATCTCCTTGTTTTCGGCAAAGTCGCGGGGAAGGTCGTCCGTGAAAATTTGATAGGTGAGGCTGTCTGTAATTACACGTAAAAAAATATGGGGTTAGTTTTAAAATCAAGTAAGGGATTTATTTTTAAATCTATAAAAAAGAATAAAATACCTGTATCCGTGAAAAGAAGTTTGACATCGACGCCATATCTAGCCTGCATGGTGTTGTAATGAAAGTCATACATTACTAACTTTGACAAGTCCAATATTGCAAAGCCAGTGTAGATGGGACGGTCCAACTTGAGAGATTTCTTCAACCGATGGATTCCAACCAGCTCATTCCTGAAGATAGTGAATCTCTGGAATGTAGGGGAACTGGACTTCTTGATGGCCCGCTCCGGGGTCTGTACAAGGTCGAAGCTGATTCGGTTGCGAAGGTACTCCATCGTCTTGCCGAAAACGCTGTTTAAAGATAATTAATTTACATGTACAATAATAATTTGAGGGTTAGGCGGGTTCAAACCTGTTATTAGCCAGCTTGAAGAAATCCTTTTCAAAGTCGTTGGTCGCCTGCTTCCTCTTTTCTGTATTAAATTCAATAAAAGGTTTTAACCATGCGCCCTGCTCGAATGTGAGGATCCTATGGATTTTTCCTAATTTCATCCCCTTAGCTAGGTAAAACTTGAGGTTTCGGTAGTGAAGAACATATTTCTCCCTTTTGTAAAGCGAGGCTAGTAACTTTGGAAGACTATCCTTAACTTTATTTTTGAGCTTATGCAATTGTTCCACCGAAAACGGGGAAAGCTCGTCCACGCTAATAACACGTGATTCGGGGGCTAGGGGTAGGCAGTTATGTTCCTCGTGCAACCTTTCCGGGTACTCAAGATCTACCTCTAAAATAAACCCCTGGGAATCATCGTCTGGGTGATTCAAAATAATTTCACGGGTGAAATCCTGACAGGGTTGAATCCATCGAAAACCACTCATCGGTAGGTGGTGACACATTACAGTGCCGTAAAGGTTATTACAATCTAGGTATTTAATGTAAGAGCTACGTTTTGCTGGGTCGAATGTTTCGGGAAGGTCCTTATTATTAGCTATTGCCAACCTATGTGTAATTAAATTAACACCCCCTCTTATTCCCTTCTCAATAAAGAGATGCATATCAGGGTCTAATAAAAGTTCCAATATCACTCGGGTCAAGCAAAGCCGGGGCCTGTATATGCGTGCGCACAATCTAACTTGTAATATTCTAAACACATGGTCCTGAAATTCTCGAAAACATCCGCTAGGAGCAAAACGTCGGTCGTAACATATAAATCATGATACTCGCCCAGATTAGCGATTTGGAATTTCTCCCAAACTGTTTGAGCCTGGGAATAATCCGCATCACTAATCTCCTCGTCCGTCAGGGTATTGAAAAAGCCATCTTTGGGTGGTAGCTCCGTCTCGTTGAATTTCGTCTCGCAGTAAAAGTAGTCGTATGGGTAGACCTGTTTCCTCAGTAGATGTGGTACTTCCTCGACGCTGAACACAGAGTTTAAACATTTAAACTTGTCAGCTCCTCCTCTGGCCAGATTTGCCACGAGTGTCTCCAGCGATGCAGGCATGAACCTTATTGAGTCTAAAAACCTAAGATTACCAAGAGAAAATGAAATATAAGTTTCCGAATTTGTCGGAATGCACTTAATCTCATGATCTTTAACCAGCCCTATTTTATCCATTATAAGATGGGCATCGTAACGAGAGAGATTATGCATAAAAACCGGAACGAAACACCTGGTCCTCAGCTTCAGGTTACACGAATTATGAGCGGCTCCCCTGTAGGCCCCGGTAGTATGATCGTGGTCACATACTTTACAGTCATTTACGGTAAAGGCTTCATTACATACGTAGCAGTTTCGAGCCGCGACAAACTGCGCCTTTTCCAAGTCCGATAAATTCATGGGGGTGTTAACTTTAATTTTACGCTGAATAATTGCATCTTCACGTAAAAGGTTTTCTAAAAACCTTTCCGTGGCATCTACCCCACGATAAGTAACCGGTTTCGACACCGAACCATCGTGACCAACAATCACATAGCTGAACCCACAGGAGATGTGCTGCGAAGTTTTCGTGGTAGAAGAGAGGTCACTGTCGGGGTCACATCGGTGAACTTTGCGGAGAATCGACTCGAAGTCGGCGTAGATGACGTATTTAACCTGTGAGAATAGACAAAGCATGTTATCAATGATAATGTACTCTATTATGATAACCGAACTATCTCTCCCTCTCTCATGTATCTAATCTTAGCGTTATCCGCTTTTCCCTCTGATAAATAATAATAGATTTAGCTTACCTTCTGTTGCCAGGCAACGTCTTTGAATTCCAGAATGGGTTCCTTCACCGGCATCTCGATTTTGTGGGGTCCGTGTAGACTGCACTCCTTGATGTGGTCCTTGTAGTTTGTCTCCGAGTTCGTACCGGAGAAACGATGCAGGCAATAGCGACAGTAATAGTTCCTGTAATCGTGAGCGGTAAACGCTCTTGCAAGAAGTCGGGACATGCTGCGAATTAAACAAAAGTGCTTCTTCTCGCCCTGGGTTAATAGTAACAGGTCAACTTGTCGCGGTTCCTCAACTCTATTGGAACTCACGTAAAGAGGGAAAACCTCATTCTCATAGCCGAATATATTAAGCGAAAGGTTATTTATACGCTCAAATTTTTCTAATTTTGCGGCATTTACTTCCACGGGGAATGTAATGCCGGCCATCTCTAATTCTTCGCTATACTTTAGATACTTTGTTACGCGACGGGGGGTTATTATTTTTAGGGTGTAAATGGGCCAAAATAGACCATAGGAAACATTTATTGTCTGTGTTTTGCACATTGATAAGCGCTTTTTTTAAAGGAAAGTTTCTTAGGGGTTTCAAAGTACTTACCTCCGTGAAGCGGAAGGTACGTTATAATTAATTTGTAAAAATTGGATTCTATCTAATACCCACCCACTACCACTCTCCTCATACTCTTCCATTAATCGTTTCAGTGTCAAAATTCCTAAGTCCATATGTCCAGGGATAACGTCAGGCGTTAAAACTGTTAAGTTTCGGGTCCTGTGATAGATCAAACATTCCACTTCCTCGTCAGTATTAGCTAACTCCCTGGTGTAGCGAGCCCTGACAGTTAAATACCACTTAATACCCCGATCCCTCGACAATTTATCACGTAAATAATTTTCTTTCGCTACCCTAAGTCTATGTACTGATCTACGTCAGTCTCGGCCGCAAAAGGTGTGAAACGTGCACATAAAATAGCATTACCTAGAACCTCCAACTCCTCTAGCTGGTCGTGAAAGGGGGCTTCTGGCGAGGCGACGATAGGTTCAGGCTCCTCCGGTGGTTGCCCTCCACCCTCCTGTTGATCCATGAAGTCATGGATGTCCCGCTCCTCTTGACTCGAAAGTCCCGGAAAGTCCACCTCCTCCTCCCCGTCCATGAAAAGGTTAAGGTCACGGGCCTCCTGGCTCGAAAGCTCCGGAAAGTCTTCCTCCTGACTAGTCCCATCTGCTGCGCACTCTTCAACACCTCGGAAGTGCTCGCGCATGTGCATATCGGACTCGTTTTGGCCGTCGAACCACTTGTCGCAAATATAACACGCGATCCGAGGTGAAGGGGGAGTGCCGTCCAGCGTGACGACTTCGATGTCATCCTCTTCCCGCTCCATGAACTCGTGCAGAACACGATTCAAATCGTCAGGTAGTTCATCTAGAATTTGGGATGAAAGGTCCGACGACAGGGTGTCGCCGGAAGGGGAACCAAAAACGTGGGGAGAGGTGGGGGGAACGGAATCGGGAGAGGAGTGGGTGGCGACTTCGGAAAGTGAACCAAAAACAGAGGGAGGAGTTGGGAGAATAGGGTTTGGAGTGGAATGGCTAAGTTTCGGCTGCTTGGCCTCGGGAGGAGTTAAACGATTACCCCTACTCATGATAAGCTCGCGCATAGCTCGGGCTTCCTGGGCATTTAACTCTTCTATGCTTAAAGGAGCCTCAGAGAAATAAAGAGATGGAGAGGGAGGGGACAAACTACTTTCTCTACTCTTGATGAGGTCGCGCATTGCTTGAACCTCCACGCTATCTAACTCCACCGAGCTTATAGAATGTCCCGAGAAATTAAGGGATAACCTGCTAGGGTGTTCGGTAAAGTGTGGGACCGGGATGATAGAGACAGGGGTTGGCGGAACTGAAATGTTCGTGAGGGAAGGAGAAATTGAAATTGGAATGTTTGTGAGGGGAGGAGAGCCGGAAGTTGGAACGCCCTTAAGGGTGGGAGAATCGGGGCTAGGGGTGGAATCAGAGTCCGAACTAGAGCTAGATAGTTTGAACACCGCACGCTTTCTACCTTTTGAGTTGAAGTGGTTGCCGGCCACATGGGCAGCTAAAGTGGCGCGTCTCGTGAAACTCTTTGGGCATTGCAGACACTTAAACAAAATCCCCTCATGCTTTTCCCTTATATGCCTCGTAAGGTCCCATGATCTAAGATATTCGCGCTCGCATGCACTGCACTTTCTAAAAATTAACTCTCTTTAAAGGCGGTAAAAAATATATATCTTAATCTCGGGACAGAATTAACTATGTCTTTTAAAGACAATAAAAAAAATCTATCTTAATCTCAAAGATAATTACAAGTATTTTCGGTGCTAGACCGTAAAAGTTTCACTTACCTTCTGCAAAGAATGGCTAATAGAAACTTGGGAACAGTCAGGAAGTTGTCCAGAACAGGAAATGAATAGCTGATGTACACGCTGGAGCTTTTATACTCCTGGCGTGATAAGATGTTCAACTATCGTGGATCAGGGAATTTCACACTTGTATCACGTGACAATCAGCGTCATGCTTCGAGATGGTATTTTATACTTCAATCTAGTTGAATTTTCGCAAGGCTCCTATCGTGAACATAGATTATTTCCCCAAATGTTGCCGACTGTAACTGTTTACTTGACCTACCATGTAACGCTATTTTGCTACTACCGGCGGACTACTACGCCTAGCGTTGACATTATCTACTACAACTACTATTAAACTTATAAATGGATTAAAATAGGTTAAAATAGGTTTTAATAAGGACAGGTTTTTGCCATACCAAGTGTCATGTTTATTATGAAACATAATTATCAACCTACTATTACTTATATGAAGTATTACTTAGACAATACACAAGAACAAATCATTTACTTAAGATTAAACTAAACTACTATTCAATTAAATGGTTACTACTACTAAAATATACTACTATTATAAAATTACATTACCCCAAAATAATAACATGCTGCATGCGCTACTCAACCAATGCCAGATTAAATATTACTACTAAAATTATATGCTACTAATATTAACACTACTATATACACGGCTACTACTACTACGCGTTAAGTCAATTGTACTCATCACTAGTTGTTCGTTGGTCTCGAGACTTGAAGAAAACGAGGAATGTAGATTTGGAGAAAAGTGGCCATAGAGTTGAAGAGTTGAGATTTCACGATACTCGAGTGGATGCGATGTGAGCTACTACGGACTACTACGATGGTGAAAGGCAACGGCTGGTCATGATCAACTTCTGGTGTGAGGAGAGCTGGTCTCAAGTCAGGATTCTAAGTATAGCTTTGCGGCCAGCGCTGAGGCTAAGTCTTTTCGTCCATCCTTTGGTCCAGGAGAAGTTTTTAAGTGGCGATGTTGCTACTTCGGCTCACGAGCTCAGAATGATCTTCCTTTTTTGGTTTAAGTTCCAAAACCCCTTCTATATTCAGCCTTGCTTGAGTTTTTGGCTTTCCATGACCACCACCATTGGTCCCAAGTGAGTTCACCAATTATGGCGCATGGCGCCAGGTTATATTTGAGGTTTTCCGTGGTAACGCGCTAAAAAACGTTTCCCACGAAAAACGCACTACTATCAGCTTATACTATCTTATATGCATTGGTCGGTAAATTCTGGCAAAGGAACGAGTTCAAAAGAAAAGCATGTACTTAAATAAAAATACATGGAATACATTTTTTTCTTATCGTTATTGATGACCCTAGGTATGGCTTTTGTATTATAAAGAGGAAAAGGAGCGGTGACAATTTACGGGAGTCCTAATGGCGACGCTAAGGTTTAGAACCTCGCCGGTATACAATATTCACCCTTTTTCCTATGCTCTATCTCTTACGATCTAGGGATTTCTACCACCTTTCAAATCTATACGTAGGCATGGGCAAAAGCAATTATATACAGATGGAAAGAACTATTTCTTGGAATTTAGAAATATTTCGTTACACTCCCCACTCCTCAGAGCCGAACGACCCTGAGAGGCAAATAAACTGATCGCTAACTAGGAAATACAAACACTAAAACAAAGCAACCTAATATACAAATATATACATAAAATTAATCACAATGGCTTCGGGTAAACTATGCTACGACGATGATTACTATAACCGGGAGTGTACCTTTCACAGAAAGTAAGTCGTGCGAAATATGCTTTCTTCTCACACAGAGTCCCTAAGACCGTATTTAGTCCTTGCGAGATCGCAAGTTCATGTGGAAACTACTGTCTGCTGGAGGACGGACAATATCGGGTTTCCCTCTTGGTTTGAGGCTTTTAGCCTCTTTAACAAATTGGTCACGCTCATTATAGAGCTTTAGTTCCCCTAAGTTGAATGTTCCCTTCAAGGCATGTTTACTATTTTGCGGGCGAATTTCGTAGGTGTAAGGGGATAACTTTGTGTCTATTACAAAGGGTCCTTCCCAAGATGGTGCTAACTTCGCGGAGAACCTATTTCCCGCTGAACTAAATCTCCCTCTACAAATTCAAACTCTCGCTTCTTTTCATCATAAATAGCCTTATTCTTTTGCTGGCTTTCTACTAAATTAGCCTGGGCTTTCTTTATGGCACTACTAATTAATTCTGCCTTGCTAAGGGGGTCGATTTGCTCGCAAGCTTTCGATAGTTGATTGTGGTCAACGTTCATGATGGGCTATTCTCTTATTTCTCTACCAAAATTTATAAACGAAGGTGTAAACCCTGTTGATTCGTTTTTAGAGGCGCGCAATGCCATAACGAACTGTTGAAGCCCTTCATCCCAATACTGGTGGCTCTCTTTGACGTAGCATTTTATCATCATTCCCAAGGTCTTATTAGCTCGCTCGGTTTGATTACTCTGAGGGCTATAGAATGATGTGAATCTCTGTTTGATGTTAAACAGGCTACAAGCTTCTCGCATTAGACACAAATTGTGACCCATTGTCCGAGACTATTCTTTTTTGTACGCCAAATCGAGAAAATACTTGATTCACCAGGATAATTGCTATATTTTTCGTTGTTGCTTTCTTTAACGGAAAAGCTTCAACCCACTTGGTGGAATAGTCTATGACTACTAAAATATGAGTGTTCCCCTTTTTACTTCTAGGGTACTCACCCTTCAGATCTATCCCAATTATTTCCCAAGGTTGATAAGGTTCTGCAGATTTCATAAATCCTGCCTGCTTAACGGGCGGGGATTTATGCTCTTGACAAATCTTACAGGTTTTAACAAATCTGCTAACGTCTTTTGCCATACCTTCCCAGGTGTAATATTTCCTAATCCTTTCTAAAGTTTTACTGGCTCCTTGATAGCCAGCTGACGGAATATCATGACAGGCGGACATTACTATATTGACTAGGTTATCGGGAACTACTACCATGAACGATTCTACTATGTTAGGGCATATGGCACTATCACCATTGTCATCCTGACTAGTACTACTACTATTATTGTTGCTACTACTACTATTTCTACAACCGTTGCGGCTACTACTATTATTGCAACTATTGCTACTACTATTTTCGCCTCCTAACTGACCTACTATTGGATTGTTTCTATAAACAATACCGTCAATTATTTTACAGGAGGGTGCAACTCGTTCTACCCATTTACCTATACTATCTTTAGTACCTAATGAACGTTCCTCCAGAAACTTCAAGAGGCGACTAATTTTTGCGTCCAAGCGCTGTTCTTCAATAATTAATTCTCTATCTAGAAACAGAGATTTGTTGGTAATGGCAATAATGCTAGGGGGCGAGGAGTTCCAGTCATTAATTACAATATTGGAAACATGGGGTACGTTCAGTAACGAAAATCTCATGGAAATCGCTGTTTTCTTGATGGGCTCGAGACGTCACAGTGACGTAAAAGGTTGTTGTACGGAAAAGTGACATTTTGAAGTTAGCGCTGTTTTCGAAAATGGAGTTGGGGAAACGTCTTACTGGCCCTTAAAACGTTACGAAGCGCAAATGGCTCTATTCAATTATTAACGAGCTCGCAAATAATGAAATTGTTTAAGAAACTTATGCTTATTTGAATGGTAGAAGTAGTTTTGTAAAGAAAACTAATACAATTACTGTAGGAATAACATTGTTGGAATTTAATTTTAAATCCCGCGCCAACTTTTCGTCTGTCAAGTGTTCAACAGTCAAGCGCTACGTCTCGCCATCAAAAAAACCATATCGATTAGATAGTTTTTTTGATGAGCAAGCGCTGAGCATCATGACGTCAAAACCGGAAACGCGAAAAAGCGTACAGTAGTTAAAGTCTGACATCGCTTAGTAAGCGCTGTCATCAAAGAGGGTTACTGAACGTACCCATGGGTCTGCCGAAAGGTGGTTAGGGCTCGTGGTTAGACCAATTTTTGAGAGTGACCACGGGTATTCGCGCTCGTATTTCTAATAGAACGTTTGAAAATAAACGATAACTGACTCACGGGCAGTCCCGGAAATAAGAAAAATTTCTTACAGGACAAGTGTCCAGTGACTCCCTGTTTGAATGGAAAATTCATAGGATTTTGTCCACTGAAGTGTGCAAAAATAGTGTCGCTTCTCCATGGCCAAGATATCAAAACCAGGGCTCCACATAAGGATATTTTTTTTAGTAGTCAGCCTGACTAGTGAGACCCCGTATCCCAATTTTTTAAGTAGTCACTGACTAGTGAGACGCATGGTTTACGAATATTTGGGACATTTTTTTACTAGTCAAGTTGACTAGTGAACCCCCAGATTTCGATTTATTTTAGTAGTCAAGGCATTTTTTTAGTAGTCAAATGCCTTGACTAGTGCCTTATGTAGACCGCTGATCAAAACTTAGGAAAATTTATTGGTCAAACTGTCCAATGACCCCCTTAAATTTAAAAAAAAATTATTGGACACATCAAAATTTTATTGGATAATGTCCAGTGTCCTGCGCTTATTTCCGGCCCTGCTCACCGGCCGTGATGGGGAAATTATTCGTGTGTAGTCGGATACGTTATCTTCCCTGGAGATTTCATATTAATTTATTGTAAAAGAATCAAAGAAGTGAGGATTTTAAAGAAACTATAATTTTTTGAAACCTGCATCGAAAACCACTAAAATATATAAGAAGCAATTAAAACCATAATCGAAAAGGCACGAGAGACGAGAAGTGTAATGCTTTTCTAGGTAATGTATCTTATCCCTTCTATAAAACCCCTGCTTTGGCAAGTACGCTGACAAATCTCTCTCTCTCTCTCTCTCTCTCTCTAGTCGCTACGTTACTCGGCAATTTCTTCAAATTCTTCATTTCTTGGAGGACCGCGGGCAAGAGTGGTTCTCGATACTCACCGCGCCGCTTAACATGGGTTGAAATTAGGTTTATTGCAATGAAAGTGACGTTAAGTTGATTAAATTCAATTAAAGTAAAAGTATGAAGTTCCGAGAGAAGTGCGGACTTCTCTGAGAAGCCTTTATGCGCTCTCGGAACGTAAATACGGCTTTCTTAGTTAGAACAGAGAAACCTTTGTTGCCCGAAGTTGTCGATGAAAGATTAAATATCTCAAAATTATGTGTAAACACATTGACTACTGTAGAACGAATAGGAGGCTGTGAAACAAGGAAAGTTTTTCCGTAAGGATTTATGGCATTAATGCTTAATATTTTTTTAAATATTTCAATATCGTGGTATGGTTAGTTAAGGTTTGGCTTTCTAAGCTACGCCAGTCGTAACTTCTCCCTTCCATTTTGATTGAAAAATATAAATAGCGATTTGAAATCTTTGTTTCATGGCGATGTTTATTATGAGTAGACATGTTTGAGATATAACGATTTGAATAGTTTTTGATATTGCAAATAAATAGGAATTTAATCTAGTTTAGATATATCTTGAATTGGAAATAATAGAAATATCTTTGACTCGAAATCGGTTTTGAAAAAAGTAAATATCTGGGATATGAAACGTGCCTGCCCTTGGGGGCTGCAAATACCTGGGATATGAAACGTGCCTGCCCTTGGGGGCTGCAAATACCTGGGATATGAAACGTGCCTGCCCTTGGGGGCTGCAAATATCTGGGATATGAAACGTGCCTGCCTTTAGGGGCTGCAAATATCTGGGATATGAAACGTGCCTGCCCTTGGGGGCTGCAAATATCTGGGATATGAAACGTGCCTGCCCTTGGGGGCTGCAAATATCTGGGATATGAAACGTGCCTGCCCTTGGGGGCTGCAAATATCTGGGATATGAAACGTGCCTGCCCTTGGGGGCTGCAAATATCTGGGGGCTGCAAATATCTGGGATATGAAACGTGCCTGCCTTTGGGGGCTGCAAATATCTGGGATATGAAACGTTTATTGGGGCCTGCAAATATCTGGGATTTGAAACGTTTCTTGGGGGCTGCAAATATCTGGGATTTGAAACGTTTCTTGGGGCCTGCAAATATCTGGGATTTGAAACGTTTCTTGGGGGCTGCATATATCTGGGATTTGAAACGTGCCTGCCCTTGGGGCCTGCAAATATCTGGGATTTGAAACGTTTCTTGGGGGCTGCAAATATCTGGGATTTGAAACGTGCCTGCCCTTGGGGCCTGCAAGTATCTGGGATTAGAAACGTTTCTTGGGGGCTGCAAACATCTGGGATTTGAAACCTTTCTTGGGGGCTGCAAATATCTGGGATTTGAAACGTGCATGCCCTTGGGGCCTGCAAATATCTGGGATTTGAAATGTTTCTTGGGGGCTGCAAATATCTGGGATTTGAAACGTTTCTTGGGGGCTGCAAATATCTGGGATTTGAAACGTTTCTTAGGGGCTGCAAATATATGGGATTTGAAACGTGCCTGCCCTTGGGGCCTGCAATTATCTGGGATTTGAAACGTTTCTTGGGGGCTGCAAATATCTGGGATTTGAAACGTTTCTTGGGGGCTGCAAATATCTGGGATTTGAAATGTTTCTTGGGGGCTGCAAATATCTGGGATTTGAAACGTTTCTGGGGGCTGCAAATATCTGGGATTTGAAACGTTTCTTAGGGGCTGCAAATATATGGGATTTGAAACGTGCCTGCCCTTGGGGCCTGCAATTATCTGGGATTTGAAACGTTTCTTGGGGGCTGCAAATATCTGGGATTTGAAACGTTTCTTGGGGGCTGCAAATATCTGGGATTTGAAACGTTTCTTGGGGGCTGCAAATATCTGGGATTTGAAACGTTTCTTAAGGGGTGCAAATATCTGGGATTTGAAACGTTTCTTGGGGGCTGCAAATATCTGGGATTTGAAAGGTTTTTGGGGGCTGCAAATATCTGGGATTTGAAACGTTTCTTGGGGGCTGCAAATATCTGGGATTTGAAACGTGCCTGCCCTTGGGGCCTGCAAATATCTGGGATTTGAAACGTTTCTTGGGGCCTGCAAATATCTGGGATTTGAAACGTTTCTTGGAGGCTGCAAATATCTGGGATTTGAAACGTGCCTGGCCTTGGGGCCTGCAAGTATCTGGGATTTGAAACGTTTCTTGGGGGCTGCAAATATCTGGGATTTGAAACGTTTCTTGGGGGCTGCAAATATCTGGGATTTGAAACGTTTCTTGGGGGCTGCAAATATCTGGGATTTGAAACGTTTCTTGGAGCTGCAAATATCTGGGATTTGAAACGTGCCTGCCCTTGGGGGCTGTAAATATCTGGGATTTGAAACGTTTCTTGGGGGCTGCAAATATTTGGGATTTGAAACGTTTCTTGGGGGCTGCAAATATCTGGGATTTGAAACGTTTCTTGGGGCCTGCAAATATCTGGGATTTGAAACGTTTCTTGGAGGCTGCAAATATCTGGGATTTGAAACGTTTCTTGGGGGCTGCAAATATCTGGGATTTGAAACGTTTCTTGGGGGCTGCAAATATCTGGGATTTGAAACGTTTCTTGGGGGCTGCAAATATCTGGGATTTGAAACGTTTCTTGGAGCTGCAAATATCTGGGATTTGAAACGTGCCTGCCCTTGGGGGCTGTAAATATCTGGGATTTGAAACGTTTCTTGGGGGCTGCAAATATTTGGGATTTGAAACGTTTCTTGGGGGCTGCAAATATCTGGGATTTGAAACGTTTCTTGCGGCTGCAAATATCTGGGATTTGAAACGTTTCTTGGGGGCTGCAAATATCTGGGATTTGAAACGTTTCTTGGGGGCTGCAAATATCTGGGATTTGAAACGTTTCTTGGGGGCTGCAAATATCTGGGATTTGAAACGTTTCTTGGGGGCTGCAAATATCTGGGATTTGAAACGTTTCTTGGGGGCTGCAAATATCTGGGATTTGAAACGTTTCTTGGGGGCTGCAAATATCTGGGATTTGAAACGTGCCTGCCCTTGGGGCCTGCAAGTATCTGGGATTAGAAACGTTTCTTGGGGGCTGCAAACATTTGGGATTTAAAACGTTTCTTGGGGGCTGCAAACATCTGGGATTTGAAACCTTTCTTGGGGGCTGCAAATATCTGGGATTTGAAACGTGCATGCCCTTGGGGCCTGCAAATATCTGGGATTTGAAATGTTTCTTGGGGGCTGCAAATATCTGGGATTTGAAACGTTTCTTGGGGGCTGCAAATATCTGGGATTTGAAACGTTTCTTAGGGGCTGCAAATATATGGGATTTGAAACGTGCCTGCCCTTGGGGCCTGCAATTATCTGGGATTTGAAACGTTTCTTGGGGGCTGCAAATATCTGGGATTTGAAACGTTTCTTGGGGGCTGCAAATATCTGGGATTTGAAACGTTTCTTGGGGGCTGCAAATATCTGGGATTTGAAACGTTTCTTAAGGGGTGCAAATATCTGGGATTTGAAACGTTTCTTGGGGGCTGCAAATATCTGGGATTTGAAACGTTTCTTGGGGGCTGCAAATATCTGGGATTTGAAACGTTTCTTGGAGCTGCAAATATCTGGGATTTGAAACGTGCCTGCCCTTGGGGGCTGCAAATATCTGGGATTTGAAACGTTTCTTGGGGGCTGCAAATATTTGGGATTTGAAACGTTTCTTGGGGGCTGCAAATATCTGGGATTTGAAACGTTTCTTGCGGCTGCAAATATCTGGGATTTGAAACGTTTCTTGGGGGCTGCAAATATCTGGGATTTGAAACGTTTCTTGGGGGCTGCAAATATCTGGGATTTGAAACGTTTCTTGGGGGCTGCAAATATCTGGGATTTGAAACGTTTCTTGGGGGCTGCAAATATCTGGGATTTGAAACGTTTCTTGGGGGCTGCAAATATCTGGGATTTGAAACGTTTCTTGGGGGCTGCAAATATCTGGGATTTGAAACGTTTCTTGGGGGCTGCAAATATCTGGGATTTGAAACGTGCCTGCCCTTGGGGCCTGCAAGTATCTGGGATTAGAAACGTTTCTTGGGGGCTGCAAACATTTGGGATTTAAAACGTTTCTTGGGGGCTGCAAACATCTGGGATTTGAAACCTTTCTTGGGGGCTGCAAATATCTGGGATTTGAAACGTGCATGCCCTTGGGGCCTGCAAATATCTGGGATTTGAAATGTTTCTTGGGGGCTGCAAATATCTGGGATTTGAAACGTTTCTTGGGGGCTGCAAATATCTGGGATTTGAAACGTTTCTTAGGGGCTGCAAATATATGGGATTTGAAACGTGCCTGCCCTTGGGGCCTGCAATTATCTGGGATTTGAAACGTTTCTTGGGGGCTGCAAATATCTGGGATTTGAAACGTTTCTTGGGGGCTGCAAATATCTGGGATTTGAAACGTTTCTTGGGGGCTGCAAATATCTGGGATTTGAAACGTTTCTTAAGGGGTGCAAATATCTGGGATTTGAAACGTTTCTTGGGGGCTGCAAATATCTGGGATTTGAAAGGTTTTTGGGGGCTGCAAATATCTGGGATTTGAATTTTTCTTGGGGGCTGCAAATATCTGGGATTTGAAAGGTTTTTGGGGGCTGCAAATATCTGGGATTTGAAACGTTTCTTGGGGGCTGCAAATATCTGGGATTTGAAACGTGCCTGCCCTTGGGGCCTGCAAATATCTGGGATTTGAAACGTTTCTTGGGGCCTGCAAATATCTGGGATTTGAAACGTTTCTTGGAGGCTGCAAATATCTGGGATTTGAAACGTGCCTGCCCTTGGGGCCTGCAAGTATCTGGGATTTGAAACGTTTCTTGGGGGCTGCAAATATCTGGGATTTGAACCGTTTCTTGGGGGCTGCAAATATCTGGGATTTGAAACGTTTCTTGGGGCTGCAAATATCTGGGATTTGAAAAGTTTCTTGGAGCTGCAAATATCTGGGATTTGAAACGTGCCTGCCCTTGGGGGCTGCAAATATCTGGGATTTGAAACGTTTCTTGGGGGCTGCAAATATCTGGGATTTGAAACGTTTCTTGGGGGCTGCAAATATCTGGGATTTGAAACGTTTCTTGGGGGCTGCAAATATCTGGGATTTGAAACGTTTCTTGCGGCTGCAAATATCTGGGATTTGAAACGTTTCTTGGGGGCTGCAAATATCTGGGATTTGAAACGTTTCTTGGGGGCTGCAAATATCTGGGATTTGAAACGTTTCTTGGGGGCTGCAAATATCTGGGATTTGAAACGTTTCTTGGGGGCTGCAAATATCTGGGATTTGAAACGTTTCTTGGGGGCTGCAAATATCTGGGATTTTAAACGTTTCTTGGGGGCTGCAAATATCTGGGATTTGAAACGTTTCTTGGGGGCTGCAAATATCTGTTATTTGAAACGTGCCTGCCCTTGGGGGCTGCAAATATCTGGGATTTGAAACGTTTCTTGGGGGCTGCAAATATCTGGGATTTGAAACGTGCCTGCCCTTGGGGGCTGCAAATATCTGGGATTTGAAACGTTTCTTGGGGGCTGCAAATATCTGGGATTTGAAACGTTTCTTGGGGGCTGCAAATATCTGGAATTTGAAACATGCCTGCCCTTGGGGGCTGCAAATATCTGTTATTTGAAACGTTTCTTGGGGGGTGCAAATATCTGGGATTTGAAACGTTTCTTGGGGGCTGCAAATATCTGGGATTTGAAACGTTTCTTAGGGGCTGCAAATATCTGGGATTTGAAAAAGAGAAACAGAGAGCTTTTAGTTACAGTTTACGGAAAATCAAACACCAGTCGAAATAATCCTTTATTAAGTGAAACCAAAACTTATTCGCGCCTATGTTTAAAAAAGGGAATATCCATTGTTACCAAGCTTTTTTGACTTATCGTGTAGTATAAAACTTGAAAAAGAAAATGTACGTGGAAATTTTTTTTAGAGAAAATTAATAGCTTGCCTTTTTTGGCAAAACTATCATTATTTGACTATTAATCATTTAAGATTAATATTATAATGGAAAAACCAACATTTCAATAATGCCTACATTTTAAGCAATCGTTTTCTACAAGAATGAAAATGATCTAACGGTAACTTGTAGAGATATAGCCATTCAATATTATTATCCAGTCTACCGCCATTTTTTCAAGATGGCGGCCTTCACAACAACAATTTAAAAAGCCTCCATTAAAAAAAATTATCCATCTCATGTGTGCAAGCTCCTCTAAAAGTGTGACACTCTAATCACAAAATGCACAATTAATTAAATTTTTGGGGCTATGCCGCCCAACTACGAGGGTCTCAGTCATGTTTCGTATAGCTTCGGTTAGGTGGTCATTATTAGGTCTTGACTTCTCTGTTGTTTGGAGGAGACTGAATGGTGCACTGAATGGATTTTGTGATACAGCGTTTTGGTGGTAGTTTAGAGGCGATGGTAATGACACTTGCTGTGGTGTAGATCCATCGAGGTAAGCGAGAAGGTTATACGGATTGTCCGGCCGTAGGGTCATTAGGGAAGCGCGGCACAGTCTTTGTAAATTTTCTAGGAAGTCGGCTGGAGTGGTGGGGTTCATTACGATCATTTTTTCGATTAACTGTGGATGTAGTCCTCTCAATAAATAGCGTAGCTTGTCAGCGTCAGTCATGTTTGGATTTACGCGAGAGCAGAGAAGTATTACATAATAATACTGATCGTACGATTCGTGGGCAGTGTTCGTACGGGGTGTGATTTTAGTCGGGGTCGGGGAGTAAAAAAACCCCGAAAAACCGGGTCGGGTCGGGGTTTATTGAAAAAAAAAACAAAAAAAGATACATTTTATGCTTTTAATTGAAAAAGAATTGCAATCAGAAGATAAATCATAAACCTTCAGTTTCTGCCTCTATTTCCGTTGAAACCAATGGTTCAATTGGAAATTCTTCTAATTCATTGACAATAACGTTAACCGTGTTTTTCTTCCTTTGTGCGCTCTGGTATTCTTCAACTACTTTTTCTATTTTGTATTCAATGGCTCGTTGGTTATAATATAAGAATATTAATTTCTCTGCGTTTTCTGGTAGAAGTCTATTTCCAGTGTCAGTGATTGTCCTTTTTCCAACTTTAAATTCCCTTTCACTAGTGACACTGCTAAGAGGAGCGCTCAGATACTGATGTGCCAACTAAAAAACAAAAAGAAGGAACAAAGTTCATACCACGATACTTCTAAATTAAACGAATTCACTATACAAGTTGAGATTTTAACCTTTGATAAATCGGGATACAAATTAGCTTTCGTTTTCCAGTATTGCAAAGGATCATCATCAGGATCCAAATCCAGCTCGTGCATATATCCATCAAGTTGTCGACTTGTCTCAATTTTTATAGTGTCGTCTGTAACTGTCATTGACTGGCTTTGTATGCCGGTACTAACTCCGTCTCCAACTTCAGTGGCAGGACATTGAAAAACTATTGCCTCGATTGATTTGCGCCAGTAAGACTTAGGGTTACCTAACGGCGTAGTTGGAGAACTGCAAATAAAACATTTTCATTAAAACATTCCACATACATAATTTTAGAAAAATATTTTAAAATTGAATGACCAATACATTACCTAGAGTCCGAAGTACGTCGGATTTTCTTCGGAATAATCTCTTCAGCTTTTAACCGAGTCTCACACTTGCCATATGCTAGGGATTTTAAACTTTCAAGTGCCTCTGAATGCTTAATTTCTTCCCTAAACCACTGTTTTAGAAAAATGTAAGCCGAAAATGTTTATTTTAAGATATGTAAAAATGTCCAGATTATACAATTGGTTAAATTCGTTGAAATTGATTTACTAAAATAATAGTAAAATTACTAACCATTTTGTTTTTAAATCTGGGGTGAAGCAGTGTTGCGATTCTGTAGGAATCGGTCGCTTCAATATTGCAATATTGCACCCTCTGATCCTTTCCATAGAGATATTTATCTAAATATTTCAGAAGACCCTCCTGCGTAGACCTTACAAAGCGTGCATCTAATTGCTTCATTCGCGAAAATAATCCCCTGTTTAAAGGAAAAAACGTCGTGCGTTGCAAATGATATTAGTTGATTAAAGGGTATGGGAATTTACAATTTCATATCATATTTTAGCACGAAAGTGGTATTATATTACACTTTCAAGTCTCTACTTTCAAAATATAAAGTTTTTAATATAATTGAACCAAAGTTTCTATTTGTAAAATCCATTGGAAAATCACGAAAACTCAGTTTCGATATATAAATTATTTTGTCTTGTCAGCTTGTTCGGTTGGTTTATGACATCACACGGGGAAACCTATACGCGTCTCGAGCTCTGTCCATGCTTTGATAGCGGAGAGAGTGACACCATCTCGCGTGTGTGACGTCGAAAACAAGAAAACGTTGTAGCCTTTCTTAAAAACTTTTAAAAAGTGGATTTTAAATAATTTCATATGAAGCATTTTCAAATGCATACTGCCAAATAACTAGAAATCGGAGAATTAAAAGCATGATATTTTTGAATTCACAGTAATTAATTCTATCTTTTGCTATATAATCAGTGGTTTTTCAAACGAAGCTTCTCATACCCTTTAACAAAAACTCGGCTCTGTAACTCAGAGTCGAAATATACAATATACACTTCGAATATTTTATTTACTTTGTGTGAGGAATAACTTCGCTTATGCAACTTTTTCTGCCATGAGGGTTGTTTCATGAATGCAAGTTAGTAATTCACAGAGCTTATTTAGGAAATGGAATTTAAATTAAACTTGAACGATCAGTGACCAAAAAAAAAGAATACTTTTTAGTTTGCTATCTACTTACTGGTTCTTTCAGCAACCAATCATTCGGTTTTAGCTTGGAATTGCTTATAGCCACTCCGTCTGATTCAAGCATTGCAGTTGCGGAAATTAGTTCCTCTTTTATTTCAATAACTCTCTTTAACATACTATGAGTACTGTTCCATCGAGTTGCTTGGTTTTTTACTGGATGAAGTACGTTCTTTCCTTTGTCTTCAAATGCTTTCTTTAAAGCGATTTGGAATTTGACCTTATAAGTAAAATCGTGAGAGACTGAAACGGCTCTGGTTATCATGTCTTTCACTGTGCGTTGTTCTAATATGCCCTTGGTGACGATTAAATTTAAAAGATGGAGGAAACAATTGGCATCGTCAATTTGTCCAATTCGCATAGCCACAACCATCCCGAAGGGCTAAGTGCAAAGACTCCTTTTTCAGTTCCCACTCTTTTTGGATGTTTTGAAGTTCCTGGTTAATACTAGCACTATCATGGCGACTGTAAACAGGCTTGCATTCGAGCACCACCATTTTTCTGATCCACGATGGTTTTTCGATATAGTGGGCCACAAAGCTTAGATAAGAATGGTGACTAGCAGAAGTCCACATGTCCGTGTCAAAGCACTAAAATTCAACATCTTTGACAATTTCCTTGATTTTCCACTTTATAGTGTTGTACACAGAAGGCATGACAGATAACCTCAGCTTTCCTTCTTGAGGCATGGCATAGCGATGTGGAAATTGATTAAGAGCTTCAACGAACTTTCTGAATCTTGGTTTATTTACAGTTTGATATGACAATGAAGCGTCAGCCAACCACGATATCAATAGACGATCAAGCATAGGGTCCTGTCTGGGATTACTGTAATATCGGTCAATAGTCTCAGAGCGAGAGCCATGGGCATGGGATCTGTGTACAATAGAAGGAGCAGAACCAGGCACAGGCAGGAGACGGAGTAGTGTCCGACGCGTTCGCGATGTCTATATGTTCTTGCTCAAGATCATAATTTGCGGAAATAGACGCATAGTCGGAAAGGGTCTCAGACTCACCCTCATCACCCTTAGCCTTAGGCTTAGCGACACAGGAACTACTAGTCGTAGGCGTATTTGTACCAGCAAACAAATTGTAAATTGCACTGGTATGCTGCGTTGCTCTTTCTTTGTCCCGTTTCAGCTTTTCGGAAGCTTCCCTTGCAGATCTCTCGTGAAATGGGTGTAATCTTTTCAAATGGTCCCATAGACTTTTGGTAGAAGAATGCGATATTGCGAGTTGTTTTTGGCAATGTATGCATCTCGCATTATTTTTATTATTTTCAAAATGGTCCCAAATAACCGATACTTTAGGCATTATAAAATTATAGCAGCTACAGGTTACAGAACTCGACCAATATGATACGTCCAATGGTTCGACGTAACAACAAAGGCAAGCAAAGCTGCCAAAAAAAAACTAAAACTTATCCTAAAATCAAGAAAGGAATCAACTAGGGCGAGTCGAAAATGCGTGTCTCGTTTGATGAGGGGTAATAGCCAGGAAGCTTATAATTTTGCCCTTTCTGTATTCTGGTAATCTGCCTCTGCCATCTGGTTCTCGTTATCGAACGTTTTTAACGTTTTATAATTGTATTGTTTATAAAGTTAAGTTGGTATCTTGGTCCAAACTCCAAATTCCAAAACCCGACTTTTAAAAAAAACCCGACTTCAAAATTGGCCACTCCGACCCGATCGGGGTCGGGGTTCAATTTGCCTCTCTGAACCCGGGGATCCCCGACTTGTCGGGTCGGGGTCGGGGACCCCGTACGAACACTGTTCGTGGGGTTGTTGAGTACGTTGTAGGAGACGTATGTGTTTTAGTTCGTGGAAACTTTGACTTCGGAAGGTGTTATTAACCAGAGCCGTCTTCCATTCGGCCCATGTTCGTTGTGCTCCATTTAGGCTTGCTAGTTGGGTTCCAAACCATTTTTTGGCGTCGCCATCGAGGGTGATACAGAGTATTCACCTTTTTTATCGTCACTCCAGCCATTGACCTTGCAAACATGTTCGAACCATGTTAACCATTCGTTAATGTCTTCATCGTGCGTGCCACGGAATATGGGTGGTGTGAAATTATGATTTCGCTGATCTCATGATTATTTTAAATTCATAATTCCATTGATTTTGAACTAAAAGTTATGTTCTTTTCTTGAAGGAGTTGCAAGAAGCTTTCGGAATCAAGACTCTTTAGATAGCCTAATTATGGAAAACCACCGCCAAGTAATAAGAAAAATTATTTTTCCAAACAATATAGTCATTCAGTGAAAGTTTTTCCTATAAAGATGTTTATCTCATGGGTTTAAAAAACCGGTAATATCAAGTGGTGATTGAAAGATCACTAATCCTCTTCATGCAAGCATTTATGGTATTTTGTGTCTTTTTAGTGTAGCCTCTTCTTATTACTATTTTTACCAGGAATAAATGTTGTGTCCCGCGATCATGTGACTCGCTATAAGTAACATTCAAACAGGATGTAAGATGTCTTGTCTTTATTTCTGTAACAGGCTTCACCCTTGAAGAATGTTATTTCTCAGAAAGAGATGCTCAGTCAGTCTCTTGTCTTTGTAAACCTCGATTTTCTGACCAAATTGGTGAAAGACTCCTACCCAAAGAAATGCTCTTATTGTGGAGAAACTTTGGATTACAGACTTAGAGAGAATTTAGGCTCGGCAATAGTTTATTCTTGGCTCTGTCCTAAAAGTAACGGTGCCAAGCATACAAAGGTAAATGAAAAATGGTACTATTTCCCAAAATTTTGAAGTATAACACTTATCTTTAAAATTAGGGACAATGGGTCAGCCAACCACTATTTCAGAACACCTATTCTGGAAATCTTTTGCTAGCCAGTTGCATACCTCTCTCTGGTAATCTTTATTCAAAGATAGCGAAGTACTTCAGTCACTCTTATGTAAAGTTTTTTGGAAAGGACACATATTTGAGGTTAGTTTTTATTTTTTACTGCTTAAATTTTAGTGAATCTAAATTATAGCAATTTACACAATACATGAGAATCAAAAATATACAAATTATGTACATTAGAAACGAAAATAGACAAATTATGTACATAAAAACGAAATAGACAAATTATGTACATAAAAAACATAAATACCAAATTAAATACATCAAAACAAAATACCCAAATTAAATACATCAAAAACAAAAATACCCAAATTAAATACATCAAAAACAAAAATACACAAATTACATCAATTTAAAGAAATGAAAATTTTAGTGGCCATAATAAAACGCGCCCCGCCTAATACGGGGCTGACGACGACCACGCCCTCCATTAATATTTTCTACTTCGGTAAACCCTTCATAGTGTCCATCTGGAGAGGGATATGCATTTCTAAAGCCCAAAACACAACATGAGGGCAGGGGTGTTCTATTTCCTATGCCTTGTCTCCCATAAAGAAATCCCCATAGATTTTGATACCCTTGGTACCTCATGTTGATATTGGCAACATTTAGCTCATCATCGTCATTGTATATCTCTCGCCTAATTCTCATGACCATAACTAACACTGCTGGCTCAAGGCACTGTAGCTCAAAAATCGGGCGGCGCCCAATGCATACATTTTGATAGCCGCAGCAGACATTTTCTACGGCTGTGGGCATTTCCCTGCAATTCCCACAAACACACCAGCCTCTAGTTGTGGATACAGGACTATGAGGTTCAACTGACCCTGAAATGCAAGCCTCCTTTTCCTGTTCGGGGCCTCATTAAGGGCTGTGTTGTGTGGCGAGTTTGTGTTTATGTGTGGCATTGTCATGTGTTGTATGGTACTAGGCACTTTAAACGCCTCAAAAACTGATCCGCATGTCTCGGTTTCACAATCGATAACTTTTGAATAGAAAGGTTTATTTTGTTTATTATCATTGTCATTCACTGAATATCAAGAGGTTGAGGGGGTCTAGACTAGAGGATAGAANCTGCAAATATCTGGATTTGAAACGTTTTTTTCTTGGGGGCTGCAAATATCTGGGATTTGAAACGTTTCTTGGGGCTGCAAATATCTGGGATTTGAAACGTTTCTGGGGCTGCAATTCTGGGATTTGAAACGTTTCTTGGGGCTGCAAATATCTGGGATTTGAAACGTTTTCTTGGGGGCTGCAAATATCTGGGATTTGAAACGTTTCTTGGGGGCTGCAAATATCTGGGATTTGAAACGTTTCTTGGGGGCTGCAAATATCTGGGATTTGAAACGTTTCTTGGGGGCTGCAAATATCTGGGATTTGAAACGTTTCTTGGGGGCTGCAAATATCTGGGATTTGAAACGTTTCTTTGGGGCTGCAAATATCTGGGATTTGAAACGTTTCTTGGGGGCTGCAAATATCTTGGATTTGAAACGTTTCTTGGGGGCTGCAAATATCTGGGATTTGAAACGTTTCTTGGGGCTGCAAATATCTGGGATTTGAAACGTTTCTTGGGGGCTGCAAATATCTGGGATTTGAAACGTTTCTTGGGGGCTGCAAATATATGGGATTTGAAACGTTTCTTGGGGCTGCAAATATCTGGGATTTGAAACGTTTCTTGGGGGCTGCAAATATCTGGGATTTGAAACGTTTCTTTGGGGGCTGCAAATATCTGGGATTGAAACGTTTCTTTGGGGCTGCAAATATCTGGGATTTGAAACGTTTCTTTGGGGCTGCAAATATCTGGGATTTGAAACGTTTCTTGGGGCTGCAAATATCTGGGATTTGAAACGTTTCTTGGGGGCTGCAAATATCTGGGATTTGAAACGTTTCTTGGGGGCTGCAAATATCTGGGATTTGAAACGTTTCTTGGGGGCTGCAAATATCTGGGATTTGAAACGTTTCTTGGGGGCTGCAAATATCTGGGATTTGAAACGTGACCTTTGGCGCTGCAAATATCTGGGATTTGAAACGTGCCCTTTGTCGCTGCAAATATCTGGGATTTGAAACCGCAATTAGTGCGGTGTTCAGTTTATCTGTTAAGCCTTGGTTCCATTACTTGCGGGAACTACGCTTGGTGAAAACGCTATAACGCTGGGCGACAACGTAAAAAGCAAATCTGACGTTTGACGTCCAGCTGTAAGTAGTTTTTTCGGTCAAGTGAAAACCATTCTTTAAGCGCAGCTAAAATAAGCTAAGGGCGCACAATTTCAAATAAAAATGAGTTATTATACTGCATTTTCACTTGTATTGTATGGGTGTTGTCAGACGGTCTTGGTAAAACGGAACAGGACGTGTCCACGTTACAAGGAACATTAACAACGGTGCCCTTTAACCCTTTTTCCGAATCTCAGCCAAGATCTCGTATTTGAATGAAGGGAATTCTAAGGCTAATAATCAGTCGCTCGAGATTAGATAACCCTGCAATAGTCTCATTTACGACTGAAAAAAGCCATTAACGGGTCTGAATTTTTGAACCAACGGCTGCTTGACAAGGCATGCACAATTCCACTAATTTGTTTGTAAATAAGCTCCTTTTACACTTTTTTAGTCGGCGTGTATGATCTTGAAATTGTTTAGCAATTTTCATATCGTTAATTTTTCGATTTGTGGTAAAAGCTTTTAGGAAGCTTTTGTACTTTTCTTCTTTCTTCTATGAATAAGATAGAGGGCGCTATACTGCCCGCATGCGCTACTTTCTAGCCTCTGAAGTTGTCGTTTACCAAAAGTCCATTTTCTGCAGTTTGAAGATAAAAACTTATACTAGGCAGAAATGGTGGCAACCCGTAGCTATCGAAATAGTACCCTATACGAGCTCGGTCTATGAAAACCGAGACCCGGTGAGAGCCCTTTTCGTCATGCTGATCTAGATTTATAATTAACGATGCGGGATGTCTGGTTACGTTGGGTAACCTATTTGACGCGAAAACACCCAAAAAGTTGGGCATATCTGATAAGGCGAGAATCATGTTTACGGTGGTAGTTTCTGACATTTTAATAATCTACAATTACGTTTCTATTTTTATCGATTTGAACCATTCTTTGAAATTCGGCGTATACAATACAGACTACAGCTTCGGGCAAAGGTTTAGCGAATCCTATGTCCAAATTTAATTGTCCTTGTTTAAAGGGATTCCAGTGGTTTGTTTCGCTAGTCGATAGGTCCGGTGTCAGAACAAAAGCGTACAAAGTTAACCCGTTGGCAAACTCTTTCGGAGTAATATCGTTACCGTCGTCTTTATAATGAATACCGGTACCCGCGAACAATGTTTGATAAGCTTGTATATACAAGTTTTTACCGAAATCAGGAGTCAAAGGTTGTAACGGATCCCCCTTGGAAAAAGAACTTTTCGGCCGGTCGTAGGAGGGGTCGCGCTACTAGTCCCTTGTGTACAATAGCGAGGGGCGTTGTGTAGGCCTAACTCAAAACCGTCACTATCGTCCCGTAAGGGAATTTAATCCAAAGAAAATAAACATACCTTATGTTGCTCTTTGAGTAAATTTTTGCTCCGTTTATTTGTTGCCATGGTAAACCCCCCCTGTACTTATTTTTGGAAGCAACCTCAGCGTCAGTAGGGAACAATTTCTAAAAGACAGGAGATAAGATGTAAAAGTCCAGCCCACATGCCAATCTTCTTCCTGCTTTCAACCCTATTGCTTGGATAGAAACTCGATGGCGTTCTTATTCCCCACCCCCTTCCCCAATTTTTCTTTTGTGAGGAATTCCCGAGAAATAGAGTGATAAAAGTACACACACTTGTGGGACATCTTTTAGGGCTGAGGTAAGGGTAGAAAATCTAGGTAGATACTGTAGGCCGCCTGATGACATTGAGATCAAAGATAATGGTATAGCTGGGAGTACAAAAGGAGTGGAAATCAGCTTGACAGTTTCTCTGCCACTCGTTTCATAGACCATTCCATTAATGCCATAGTAGAAGCCAACACACAAGGGGAGAGGCCTCCACGTTGGGTGTTTATCCTGGCGCCAAGAAGCACCACTAGAGGCACTGCGAGTTGGTTAACCTACGGCTCCGTTTGGTGTTGCCTCTTGCCAACACACACCTAACGTGGAGGCCTCTCCTATGTGCGTTGGTTTCGCTACAAGTATTTAATGGAAAGTTCTATACCTACTATCAGTTGATATGATTTACCCAAAGAAAGGAATCTAATTACTCTTGTGGATCATTTATTTTCACTTAATTCATTGGAATCTACTTTGATGAGATTTGATTAATTCTTCTTTACTTGGTGGATCTACCATGCACCTGTTTATATGTATGCGGAGGAGGTGATCTGGACCCAGCTCATTTTTTTTCTTTAGACTTCCCTGTAATATAAAATTGGGTAACTAAAACTAACCTGACCTATAAGCCCTCTGCAGGGCGCTCCATTAGGCACTGGATTCAAAACATACCTCGAATTTTGATCTCTCATTAACAATTAATTTCAGTATTTCAGGCAAATATCCATATGTTTTCTGTTGCAAAAGAGGTCTGGCATACCATGTTTTTGATCTTTTGTTTGGCTCTAGACTTCCAGTGAGTACCACGTGGTATCCCAAAGCATTTCTGAGAGTTAGGAAAACTAACCAATCACAGTCCACCGAGCCCTTCAGATGTTTTCCATATACTGTGGAAGGCAGGGGAAGAAAGAGTTTCCATTCCTTACTTTTATATTCTTTGCCATTGCCACAGTCATTCAAAGAAAGGGCGCCAAAAACTGGCGGAATATTGGAGTTTAGGGTTATAGCGGGGCAAACCGCCAGTAAACAAATTTTACTCGTTGTTCTGCCCTCATAGAAGGTAAAATGTGTGTTAACAGTCTGCTTAAAGGCATTTGCCACGATCAACAACGATTTTCAAAAGGTAGATAGCAAGTTTTGGCCTTTAAAGCACAAAAACTGAAAGTGCACTTTCACAGCTTCGGTGACCAAAGCTCCTTTTATTTAAATATGGCAAAGATTGATCAAAGTGTAGAATTAAACCTTAGAACTTGTCACTTTTATACCTTCATGTCCATTTCATCACCCTCGCAAACTTTGCTGCAATACCAGAAATGGTTCCTTAGATGCGGAGCCTAGTGTGCCAGCGCCTCGTTACCTTTAGTTTGAGATCGCTTTCATTTGGTATAAATAAAGCTCTTTTCATTATCAGTTATAAAACTTATAACCTGAAATATTATAATAACCTCCAATATTTCTTTCAAAAAAAGTTTGCCACCATGCCAAACGTCAAAAGAGTGCTTGACATTGTATGGGAAAATACCATTTGGGGTGCCATTTTTCTCTGAATTATCACAACATTTTATTTTTTTTTAAATGAATAAATCAACATAAATACTTACTCATTGCAGCTTCTGTTTGGATATGTCCATCCGTAACTAATTCTGATTACATTTCTGTGGCCGCAGTTACTTCCTGGGCACCAATTCTCAAACCTTTTATTTCCATATTTGTACTTTTACCATCTGCATGACGCACATCTCGATTGCAAAAACTTAGAATTTTTTGGGTTTCACAATTTGCTAACGTGTATGTACAATACATGGCAGTGTGTCCAGGTGAATCATTTCTTCCATCACCAGCTAAAACCAAAGTTTTTCCTGACAATAGTTGAAAAGTGTCTTTTTGCATCTTAGTATAGAACTGATCCACAGCTGGGATTATTAGATGCTTTTGGTATCTGTATAAATGACAAATTTATACATTGTTGTTACCCAGCAAAACATCTAATTTATAAGTACGAACCTGTAGTAGGTGTCTTTCCCAAAAAATTTGATTTTAGCTACATGCATAAGTTTTGCCATACATATTACCAGAGAGTGGTATGCTGCTTGCTAGCAATAAATTGCCCGACCGAAGCCCATGAAGCATGGGTTGGGTAGTCCATTTTCCCTATCGTCATAACCATATCAGTATAACTTTTAAATCTAAAATTTTAACATCAATTTCTTGTTGAAAAATTTACCTTCGTATGACGAGGACCGTCGTTTCTAGCGCAAGACCAGCTATACACAATAGCACTCCCTTCTTCTTTTTTTGTGTAATTCAGTGGCTCTTTGCAGTTAAAATTTTGACATTTTTTGCCATAAGCCTTTTCAACGAGAGCGGTCAAGCTGTTCAAATTGACGATAACCAGGGAGGAATTCAGGATTTCTTCTGTTAATGATCCGGGGTTCCTGATGTCGGCTGGTGCCTTTCGAATTTAATAGCGGATTTATTAACTGAACTGAATGAATTAAACTCTGTAAAAATTTTATACGTTTTCTTCTATGATCAAATCATCTAAGGACTCATCCATAGCTTCATCAGGTGGCATTTCCCCCTATATTGAATAGACAATATAAACAAACTATCTGGCATAGGTAAATAATATGTGACTATCATTACATCATCTTCTTCAGTAAATTCATTAAAAAATTTAGTGCATCATTTTCATTTTCACGTCTTATTATAAGAAAAATTAGTTGCATTTCAAACCAAATACACAAATATTAGCTTACTCTTCGACCTCTTCGTCTTCAGCATCTACTATGTCACATGGGACCTCAGTTACGGTGTCTAACGTATGTGGGTTATCCACAAAAACGTCTTTTGCCATGCTAAAAAAATATATAAACTATGAGGCTTCTAGTAAAATGTTTCATTATGTAAAGGAAATAATTACATAGGTGACTGCCAAAGTTCATCTAAATTTATCCTGCATCTTTTCGCTTTTGGAGTAGAGAAAAGTCTCTTTTGTTTCCCTGGGGACGGTGTTGATCCCATTGGAGATTCTATTGCAGGGCCATATTTTATTTGTGAAGACGGTGATGGTTTGGGATTTGCTTTACGTATAAAAATATATTTAGTAATATGTTGGTTTTTGCTTAGTATCAACAAACATACCTTCTGAATAATTTAAATACGTTTGAGAAACCAGGTGCTTCATGTATGTATGCTCAGTACTTGTAGAGGCATCGAAATAACCCACATTTTCAGTTTGCATAGAAAAATCGAGGGTGTACGCAGGATCCTTTAAAGGGTCACAAAAACCTTTCGTTTGGCTTGCTTTTGTTGCTACTTGTGCAACAGTTTGGGCTGATGAGTGCACCAAAACCGTCTTCACGGGCAAATTACAACTAATAATTTAACAAATATTATATAAAATAAAACTGTGTAAGGTTAGAATGAGCTTTAAATAAACATAAAAATTGTGTAATAAAACTTCTGCAAATTTTTCATTTGAAAAACCAAGTTTGTCCCTCTCAAGGCACCATCTTTCAAAATGTTCACCAATATGAACATTTAATGTGAAAGTGTGGTGTCTTGGTTGAAAAACATTTAGTGAATGTAGAAGAAAGTATCCACTCGGTTTGAATGAAAGCTGGTAGCTCAATGGTGAACCAACCTGGCATGATCCAAATTTAACATCTACCCATTTCTGTGATGGTGAATTTCCAGATTCCAGAAATGAGGCTAGTGGTTCATCAACTTTTCGTAGTTTTCCTATCAATGCTGTGTTCGCTTCAACCAAATCATTTTGGCTCCGTTTTGATTTTCTGGCATCATAAATTTTACAACCTATTGATTCATTTTTGCCACCAACTTTTGGATTTCTCCAATCCTCATCCATAACATTGAAAGTTCCGATGGATGATCCTCTGCGTCTATTCCAGGCTTGTGGCAGTTCTGTACATGTCACTTCGGGAGGGGCTTCTGAGTATCCTTTTTTCAAAACTTGCAACAATTTTAACAATGCCAACACATGGTTACATGTTTTTCCTTGCCCATTAGGGCATCCACAGTGACAGTCCTTGATTTCTGCAGTTGATATTTTAAAGGCAGCTAAGACTCGATAAGGGGCTTGAGATTTCTTCCGGATTCTTTAACAATTTGCTTTAACATAGCACATATCCAAATTACTGGAGATTATGAGAAACGCTTCAGCAATCAGGCTTTAAAACATTTAAATAAATATGTGGAAGAGCAAAGACTTACTTTTTGGCACATGAAACGACAGAAGAGGGTACAATGTAAGATTCAATAAAAAACTTGTCGCTACGTGTGGAATTTCTCTTAACTTTACTATGCATCTGGTGGTAGGATTTTACTTTACCTACCTAACCCAACCAACACTTGATTCTGACTAATTAGGCCACGGGGTGTTCGGAAAAAATAGTGAAAAAATTCTTAACCCGCCGCAAGTTGGTTAAAAAAATTTGAAAATTTGAAAATTGCATGTACTTACCGCCATTAAGACCGCTACGCGCCTAAACATTCTGCCCCTCGATCTTGAAAAACTACCCGGGGGGGGGGGTAAATATAATAATGACTCGCGACGGAAATCAAGGAGCACATACTGCGGAAATATAGCTATGAAATTTTAAACACCCACTGAAACATTTAGAATTCTCATACCAGGATAGAAAAATATTTGAAGCAAGCTCCAATTTTAAAAATAAACAACGATATTTTGCTAAATTGCGTAGATTAAATGAAGATAAACCACAATATTTTGGAAAAGGCGTAACATTATTTGGGATGATAAACAACATATTTTGGAAAGGCGGTCACTTATTTGGAAAATTATATAAAATTTGCTTAAAATGTGGCACTTAGCGTTACCCGAGAAACACCACATGGAGGTGGCCACACGTCGTTTCTCATGGGGAGTTTTGTTTATGCAGGTCCCCTTGCCTACTGCCGTATATATTTACTGAAATTCCACCAAATCTCGTAAAAATCGGTAAATAATAAATTAATTAAGATGACTCAATCCGAGAACAAAAATATCTAGTAGCCCCATCCAAATATTTTATAAGTCCTGAATGAATATCATATGAATAAAATCTACCCTGATTTTCCGGTTTTTTCATGTAAATGTAAAGATCTGCAACCTTACGTTCGTCCTGCCTTGAGCAATCTTTCCAACGAATGATTCGCCAAAAATTGTATTCCGATATTCCATTCAATATGCAGAATGCTACAACTTGCATTCTTTTTACATATGTGCATTCGTCAAAAAATGCACACAATATGTTCAGGAACGCTGCTAAAATCAGATACATCCTTTCCATTTAGCAACCTTCGCATCGCTGCAACGCGATTACTTTTGAAAGCCATAATTATCAACTTTATCTCAATAATTTTTATTTTTACAAACCGTTAATCCTTTTCAATAAATGGTTTAAAAAAAAAAGATCTAGATCTACCTTTTATTGTGGGCAGAAGCAGGTTCGGTAAGGTTTTTGGTTTGGATAGCTTAGGATTTCACTTCACGTGGAGAAAATGAATTTTTGTTCTAGATTTAAAACATCCAAACCCACCGCCGGCACAATGGTTGTCATATTAACGTGGCAACCTTCTTCTTTGCCATGGCAACGGTTCGCGCATGCGCGAACCGTTTTTAAGTAACAGGTGACCTTTTAAGACAATTCTTTATTACTCATCAGACGCGTTTGAGCGAGCTAAGCGAGAGGTTTAATAAAACTCAATTTTGTGGCATTATTTTGTTGGGAAGAGACATTTCTGGTGGGAAGAAACACATTTTTGGTGGGAAGCATTTGGTTTTGTGGCTGGCCAATTTTCAAAAATGGAAAATCCAACTTTTGAAAACCCTAATTTTGAAACTGCGGAACAGTTTTTCCACAGTATTTCGTTAAAAAATTGGGGTGGATTTTTTCCATGTATGAACGAAGAGTTAAGGGCCAAATCTGAAAGGGACGCTAAAACTCTGGTGATTTCATTGGACTTGGTTCCAAGCGTTACTTCTTTCAATGAAAGAAAGATCGCTTGTACTTGCGGAAATAAATCCGACGATGGAATTATCGATGGATTTCTTGTGGGGGTGTTTAACAACCAAAGTCGGTTTGGATACGTAATCCGATGTTCCACTGGGCAATCTCGAGCCAACAAGCGAAAGGCTTTAAGGGCATCGAGGAAAAAGGTTCCCGATCATTTGGTTTCCGAGTGTGTGAAGGCTTTCGTCCCCTCCAAAAACACATGGTTCTATAATCAAAATTTGTCGGTTACCGACAATCTTTTCCTCGTTTTCCTTTGGGTTTGTAAAATGAGCGTCACTGACGCTACAACCCATAGTGAATGTTCCTCACGAACAGTTGTGGATTATTTTTCCATGTGTCGTGAGGTAACGGAAATTGTCATTTCTAATAGGGCCGACAAAGTCCAGATTGGAGGACCAAAACTGTTTGTGGAGGTGGACGAAACCTACCTTCATACTCGCAAATACAACCGAGGGGCGGAGTTAGCCGGAGAAACCATTTGTATCTTTGGAATTTATTGCCGGGATACAAAAGATGGTCTATTTTTGAAAGTCAAAAATAAGTCCCGTGCTGTTCTGTGGACGCAAATGGCAAAATATATAGCCCCTGGGTCCATCATCGTGTCTGACGGAGCCCCTATGTACATGAATTGTACGTTAATGGGCTTTCGGGAGCACCTTACCGTGCTTCATAAGTACGAGTTTGTCAACTCGGAAGATTCTCGCGCCCATACGAACAACATCGAGAACCGAAATAGACACGTGAAGGATGCCATTAAGTCCCACAGACAGACAGGTCATTAAGTAGCTATATGGCTTCTTATTGGTACCGATGCCTATTTTTCAAGGACCAGGAAGGAAACTGGCTTCCTCCTGGAACCATTTTTGCTCGGTTCTTGGAAGACGTAAAGTCTTGCTACCCTGGACTGGGCAAAAAAGGCCTTGAATTAATTGAAATCGGGGTCTCGGAGGAAGAGCTGGCTACTCTCGATCCCGAGGCAGAACCAGCATTTTTAATTGCTGGCCAAAACGAAGAAAACACTGCCGAATTCACTGACGAATAAGGCAACGTTTTCTTAGTTTTTGGCAGTAGGCAAGGGGGCCTGCCTTATCAAAACTCCCCGGTTGGGTTATAGCGGCAGTAGGCAAGGGGGCCTGCCTTATCAAAACTCCCCGGTTGGGTTATAGCGGCAGTAGGCAAGGGGGCCTGCCTTATCAAAACTCCTCATGAGAAACGACGTGTGGCCACCTTCAAGTGGTGTTTCTCGGGTAACGCTAAGTGCCACACTTTACTGCATAGCCATCGGTATAAACAGTTTTGCAGTTAATAGTGTATAATTTTTTAATATACACTTCCTTCCAACATATTGAGGCCTTTTTAAAATATTGTTGTTCGCCATCATTTGCTTCCCAATAATTGGCCGCCTTTTCAAAAATATTGCTAATTATCTTCATTTACTTAACAAACAATATTATGCCTTTTCCAAAATATTGTGCTTTATCTTCATTTACTTCCCAAATAATGTTACGCCTTTTCCAAAATATTATTGTTTATCTTCATTTACTTCCCAAATAATGTTACGCCTTTTCCAAAATATTATTGTTTATCTTCATTTACTTCCCAAATAATGTTACGCCTTTTCCAAAATATCATTGTTTATCTTCATTTACTTCCCAAATAATGTTACGCCTTTTCCAAAATATTATTGTTTATCTTCATTTACTTCCCAAATAATGTTACGCCTTTTCCAAAATATCATTGTTTATCTTCATTTACTTCCCAAATAATGTTACGCCTTTTCCAAAATATTATTGTTTATCTTCATTTACTTCCCAAATAATATTATGCCTTTTCCAAAATATTATTGTTTATCTTCATTTACTTCCCAAATAATGTTACGCTTTTTCCAAAATATTGTGGTTTATCTTCATTTACTTCCGAAATAATCTACGCAATTAGCAAAATATCGCTGTTTATTTTTAAAATTGGAGCTTCCTTGAAATATTTTTCTACCCTGGTATGAGAATTGTAAATGTTTCAGCGGGTGTTTAAAATTTCATAGCTATATTTCCGCAGTATGTGCTCCTTGATTTCGGTCGCGAGTCCTTGTTATTATATTTACCCCCCCCCGAGTAGTTTTTCAAGATCGAGGGCAGAATGCGTTTAGGCGCGTAGCGGTCTTAATGGCGGTAAGTACATGCAATTTTCAAATTTTCAAAAAAAAATTTCACCAACTTGCGGCGGGTTTAGAATTTTTTCACTATCTTTTTCGAACTCCCCGTGGCCTAATTAATCAGAATCAAGTGTTGGTTGGGTTAGGTTAGGTAGGTAAAGTAAAATCCTACCCATCAGGTAGTATGCATCAATGTATACCTCCGATAAGACAGGAACGTTCACAAGCGAATTTATATCCAGTAATAGGGATAATAGTAGCTGAATTTTCTGTTGGTACCGCATTATTTGCCAACTGGTTCATATTTCGCGCCGCGAATGTCAAAAAATCTAAAAAACAACCGAGGCTTAGACCGTCAAGATCGCGATAACACGGGCACGTTAAACTGATAAAATTAGAAATCATTATGTTAAAAATTGAATACCTGTAGCGAAAACCCATGATTTAATATGCAATAATACCGCAAAAAAGAAATCGTACCCCTAAACTAATTTGTATAATTTATAATTAATCTCAAAGTTTAATATACTGCCATAGACTTTACATTAGCTCCATTTTTTTTGACTGCACCCCTCCCCGACAGAGTACGCTAAGTACTCAGTGCAGCTCGTGCGCCAATTTTAAATATTGTCTATAGCGGCGATTTAAATCGTTCGCGACGAAAGAAAAAACACAAGAAACTGTTGCACGAAATCGGTGTTACTTCTCACCTCTGTTTTCGATGCATAAAAAAAGGTGGAGGGGTTTGGAGGAGATAAGGATGGCGACTGGCGGAACATAAGCCGGGAACCTTGTTGCCCTTAGTTGTCGTCTGCAACGGCTTCTGCTGAGTCGTTGCATTCACCCATGGAGGCACTAGGCACTGCCAGATCCAAGGAGTAGAAACTCCAAGGAATCTGGGAGCCATGTTGCATCCCCCGCTCTTTAGGAACTGTTTTTACATATATTTTTTCTATATGCAAAATACTGAGTAATAAAAGGAACAAAGGTTACCCCGAGAAACCTAATACTGTTTAACAGGGGTTATCACAATTTTTTTTCCAGTATTGACTGGGTCCTTTCTTTCCGTGGATCTGGTTTTGCGCCCATTGGCGTATCAAAATAGATCTGTCGATTGATCTCGCGTCCTCCCTCGGCCATCTAAAATTATACGGTTTAGTAGTTTCATTTATGGGCTTGGGAGATAAAATTACTAGGGAAAACTGTGATTGGCTCTCGGGCAAACGAGAAATGTTCCCTGGTTAGGTTAGCTATATTATTTTTCTTGAGGTAAACCTGGACCTCGTATAGCGACCGTAATCTTTTATTTAATTACAATTAACAGGGTTCATACGAACATGGAAAACAGGGAAAACCTGGAAATATCAGGGAAATTCGTGTAGAGGAAAAAAATCAGGGAAATATCAGGGAAAATTAATTTTTTTTCCAAAAAATCAGGGAAATTAAATAAATTGAAACAAATACACTTCAGTGGGACCCATAATCTAATTTCGTGCACGAAAAAAATCGATGTTAGTTGTCTCAGTGGAGAGAAATATATTTCTTCTGAGCTCGCTTCGCTCGCTCAGCAAATTTTTAACTTATAATTTAAAATTAATCCAGTTCAAATGAATGTTTTGTTTTTGATTTAAAACGGCATCAGTTGCTTTGAATTCTGTAATTAAATTTCGCCGTAGACCTTTTATGAGGTGACCTTTCCTTTGACTGGAAATATCTAAGACCATAGATTGGGTTAAATTACGACACTGACCTTCAAAATATCTTTTAAATCGGTCATTTCTGAAAACATTTCATTTCAAGTGGCCCTTTTTTATAGCTTAATTCGACTTAATTTGCCCCTATTTAGTCACTTTTGCTTACTATTTCTAAACTAATTAGTCACTTATTCAACAAAAATTGAGCGTATGAGTGAGTATCAGCCCTGGTGTATGGAATTCTGTATTTTGGTCCTACCTACCTAACAAAGAATGGTAAACAAATAATATTTATTTCGTAACCAAAGCTACTGGCAACCACAAAGGCATGAGCCCAAATAAAATGTGGTTTTAGGGATAGTCTGATTACCTTATTTGAAATTATAAATCTCCTCGAATGTAAAAAATGCACCTGGAAATTTATAAGAAGTACTCTGGAAAACCTGGAAATATCAGGGAAATTGGGTTTGGAAATTTCGTATGAACCCTGATTAATCTTAGTTTCTTTATAATAATTTTTGTATCCCCCAACATCATTGGTTATAAATCTGTAATTAGCATCTACTACTGCCATAACGACAATAGAATTGGTGGACTATTTTTTAAAAAACTATGTATATTAAAATTCCATTGTCTCGGCACTTGCCCTTCAAGAAGTTTTCCCATTTAGTAATTACTTTGTAGTTATGGTAAACAGAGCCAGTTTTTTTGGGGCTTCGTCTGCGGTTTACATGTAATATATTTCCTGTTAGTAATGTCTAAAGGGTGGTCTTTCAAAAATTATTAATACCTATTGCAATAATACTATGTTAAATGAAATTATGATAACTTTGAAAACTTAACAGCAATTAAATAAGAAAACAAAATGTATGCTTCGCCTCAAGCAAATAAACAATTAGTAATTTTTTGTCCAATTGGGAAAATATTTTATTATCTTAAATTGTTTTATTTCATTTTTCTTGAAAATAAACTTGAAACGCCGTCACCGTCCACCAATCCATCCTCTAGGGACGGTCTAGAGTCCTCCGTTGGTTGTTGGAATCTTGGTCTCTTTTGACCACTAGACCATCTTGGTGGTGATGCCATTGATGGTACGGTGATTGTGAATTCCTGAGGTTAGGAAGGTGCAACAGGAACTCCGGAAGGGAACGATGTTGTTACATCCATCGATTCCACGAAAAGGTTTAGAAACATCTCCCCCCGCGCTCGGTTCTCAGGTCCCATAGCTGCACCTAACAACACGCACACCCACTTATTTATTACATTTTCATTCTCTTTATTTATAAATCAAAGTTTCATATATTATATAAAATTGGACTTCGTGGCTTGAAACTATCCCAACTCGAAATTGAATGCTAGGTTAGTCTATGGTAGATCCTGAAAAAAAATAGGCGTATGCTAAGTTATTCTATGCTAGATCCTGAATGATTGGTCTATGCTCGTTTATTATATAGTTGATCCTTATGCTAGGTTATTCTAGTTGCATAGGCGGAAGAATCAGAGTTTGTGTTATGTTTAGAGCATTTAATGAGCACGAAAATCTGGTTTTTCATAGAAATATTACCACCGGTTTTTCATACGAGTATTGCTAAAATACACATGAATATTCATAAAAATACTGGCCTTTATATAACACAAGCTAAAAAAACAACAATTTTACCATGCAGAAGTGGATTATTAGAAATTAACACTGAATTTCAAACAAATAATACTAAATCACACGTGATTTATATACAATACATGCAAAAGTTATAGCAGATTACTACTAAAATACACATGAATATTCGTTAAAATACTGGCATTTATATAATACTACCTAAAAACAACAATTTTACCATGCACAAGTTGCTTATTAGAAACGAATTCTCTAAAGTACACATGAATATTGACTAAAATACAAACTCGTGTTTGAAGTAAAAATCCATCGAAGCATTTTTGATCAACTACGAGACATCTCATCGAAACGAAAACGATAATTTACAATTCCTAAAAACCCATAGGAATACATGGGAAAATGAATAAACCATCGAAACGAAATCAGTCGCTTAGGATACATTTTATCGAAACGAAACGCATCATTTGAAATACATTTCAAATTGTTAAAAACGTTGAGTGAAATTTAAGCTAAGTTTATCAAAACTATTCTGTCTCACCCAAAACACTCTTAATTTCGGAAAAATTTCACACCGATTAAGAATTTGGGATACATTCTTTAACGGTGCATACTCCAGCTAAGGGTGGGGATCAATAGCGATCTTGAGGGCTTAACAAAATGATTGTAAAAATAACTCTCTCTGACACGTTGAAGGAAAAACTCCCTCCAGCATTTCTTTGATCTACCGTCTTTGGTTTAACAGTAGAAATCATACCATCTCGAATAGTGACAGTCCTTGTTGAAAGCTTAAAGAGGCAGGATAATGTCCTTAGTTTTGAAAATGATTTCAATGCGTTCATGGCGGCTTACTGCCCTTTCCAACTAGTGTTAATTCTATTGTGGTATATTTTTTTTTTTTGCTTGAAGGGGTTTGGGAGGGGGGTGGACTATGTTCAGCCTTTGGTATTCTTTTTAAGAATCTTTTAGTGCAATTCAGGTAAAAACATCTTCGCTTCCGATCCCGTGATTACCTAGCAGGCGGATACCATAAAATCCACAAGATAAGGACATGGCGTATTTCTAGTCTTTTCGAAACAAAGCAAAAGCTTTGGGATAACCAAAGAGGCCACTGGGCTTGCTGATTGGAAAATATCGGTTGCAGCCTTAAACGGCTCCAGCAAAGCGTGCATTTCCTTGAGGATATGAATATCATTGTGTTTTGGTAAGGGCAGTCCTTTACGGGTTTGCTTAATTGTTATTTTTAACACTTCTAACATGTCAGGCTAAAAGAAAAGAAAGAAAACAGTAACTCACGGGAAAAAAAATAATTAAGTATAAATAATTAACACATTTACAATTTAAAGCCTCTCCACAGCCATGAAGAAAGAATTCTACCTTGTCAAGCCAACTTGTTTAAGGTATATTTTCCTGGTGACATTGATTTGAAGAAGATTGTCCTTTTGGAGAGCGACGAAGTCAATTTATCCATTGGTTTACCTTTGATCTCATTCTGTTGGATTTTTTGCATTTTTCAAGGATGCATTTTCTACAAGTTGCAGTGAGTGAGCAACACATCATTGCTTTTCCAATTGGTTTGTGGAAAATCAATGTCACTATGTTCAACTTGAAAGTCCTCCTCATCTACAAAGTCTGATTCTTGTGCTTCCCCTCGTTCCAAGTCAATTGGTTGTTCATTTTCAACTCCAAGAAAAATATCTGCCAGATATATCACCAGATTCAATTTGGGTCACCTTCTTCGATGCAGTTTTATTAGCCTAATTTACTGCTAAACTATGTTTGCAGCATTGTCGGCACAAGTGGAGTAAATCTGATAAGGATAGTATTTAAAAACAATATAAATTTTGAAATAAATAATTTAATAGTATTATTATAATTAATGATTTACTTTTTATGATCTATCCCAGAATTGTTTAAAACATCATTAATTTTCGTTAAAATGTTTACACCAATATGATCCTTTGGAAAATGGACAAAAGAGACCAGTTGGTTTTGAAAATAAATTTTTTTATCAATTTACTGCATCCTCACGCCAAGCACGGACTACCTCATCCTACTACTCCACAAATCAAGCGTTAAGTGCAGTTGTTTGCTCCCAAAAATAGGAAGATATTCTATAAAGTATGAAAGATTAAATCTAAGCATACATTTTATAACTCATCTGATAAGTCGTACCTTTAATTGTGGCATAAGGTTGTTGTAGACAATCTCAATGTCCCTTATCATGGTTCGACGACTTGGAATGTCAACATCTGGAGCAGCAGTGTCCACATACCTCATAAACCTTCGCCATCCTAGCTGCTAAACGGTAGGCCAACATCTGGAGCAGCAGTGTCCATCATACCTCGGAAACCTTCACCATCCACGCTGCTAAACGGTAGGCCATCTTTGGCTATCATCAAAACTAATTTAGTACGCATTTTTTTGGTTATCAACAGATTTCCGATTGAAGTCTGTTGGTACAATGCTCTAATGGTCTTTTTTGGTTTTTGCGGCGAAACACATGACCCTTATGCTTAGACTAACCAAATTGAGTTTTGTTAACATTAGCTCGTAACTAATGAATAAATATCACGTTGTAACCCTCCATAGATAATTTCTAGATAAAGGAACAGATACTCGAGGGCCATAAAACAAGTAAAAGGAAAATATAACTTACTGTTTAAACCCAGTGAGAACTAATTTTTATAAGGCCTTGCTCAACTCTTTTAGTGTTGTTTTATGTTCTTCCATTTTCTACAGGATAATAATAACAAGGAAGGATTAATAACAAACATTGATAATGTTGTATTTTTATCTGACATTTAGTTATATATATATTTATATATATACTTACTAAGAATATAAATACTAAGAATTACTTGTAATTTATTTCTTTAAAATTTAACTTCTCTTTCAAATCCAATAAGCCTTCATGAAGGACGTGTTCAATTGTTTGTTTCGTTTGTTTTTGTGCCACTTCTTCGACTGGCGTATCTGAACAGGCGCGCAGGAACGTTTTTCATTTGGGGGGGGGTACAGAAGTGGCAAACTTTGGTATGGTGTCATTCAGCCTCCAATAGGGTGTTTCCGCGAGAGTAAAAAGGGAGAAGAAATAGGGGGCGAAAACCGGTTTTCAGGGGATGTCAACATGGCGTCCTAACGTGGCCAGAGCGGGCAAGGGGAGGGAGGAAAGGGGGTAGGTAACTTGACGTCACGCGCAAAGACCCTATACCCTATGCCCCTAGCCATTGAATTCCAATTTCCAAGTTAACAAGTACAACCCACTGGTCCCCTGATATCAATATGCCAATTTTTTTTATATAAAATATATAGCCTTTCTCGGCCCCTCCCTCCCATCTACTACACAAGTAAATTATTCGGTATGCTCATCCCTCCATGCTAAATTGACTGAGTCTAATTTGATACTATTTTATGCATTTATTTCGATTGATATATTTTACCAAACACGCAAAAACTCGATAGTCATTATTTACAAATTCTTCCATCACAACATTTAGATCTATATTGTCCGAGCGCTTTGGATATACATTTAAACGCAGAGATGGTTTAATCTTGTTTGTGTCATGGTGCTTCGCAGGTATGTCTTCAAACGTCTTAACATGGAAATGATCGTTCAGCACTAGCTGATGTAGCTGGGATTACTATCAGGTTTTCTAGCAGTCCCTCAACGTTGGGAAACAAGCTTCTAGTCTCATTGTGAAAAGATTTTAGCTTTTGGCAATAGCCATCGACGGTCATCTTTTCGTTATTTTCAAGCAATCTCGAAAGCATCTTTAGCTCTAATTTAATTAACTGGATGTCAATCCCATGCTTCTCGATGACACTTTTTGTGCAATCATCCCAGTTATCAGGCATTCTCAGAGCGCTATCCATCGCCATGTATTCATAAAAATCTGGCTGGTCAAATCTAGGTTGAAGTTGTGTACACATTGTGTCTAAAGCTTCGAAATAAATGGATCTATGAACAACCTTGATATCTCTATCTTCTCGAGGCGCTGCATCGGCCCTCGCAGACAGTTGACGGTTCTCCAAACGCCTTGGTACTTTCCGTTGCCAACTTAAAGCTAGTGGACAAAACCGTACTCTTCAATCTTCTTTTCTGTACTGATCCACAAATTCTCAAACTCTTTCTCGTTGCGGATTGACTTAAAATAATTTGAAACAGTGTCAACTGCTTTTTTGCACCTACTACAGTTTCAGCAGCTTTCTGTAGCGCGATGCTTAGTCTCTCTGTCGGTTCAAATTCTGGAAATCGTATGCCTATCGTTGTGTATTTATCGTTGTGTTTAGTTCTTTTATTTCGCCTAGACTTTGTTATGGTGTGATATGCCTGACATAAAGCGTGTTTTTCATTGGTCTTTTTCAATACAATTTTAGATGAACCTTTTTTCAAAAGTGGGCTTTTTTTTCTTCTTAGATAATCAGGATAAAAAGTTGGCAGTTTTTATCTCTTATTTCCGGTTATTCTTAGCTATCGTTTGACGGGCCCTTCTACCTTTTCGTAATTTCACTATTGCCTTATCAGCTGAATTATTGGTCACAGGGCTTGAACACTTTTTTGACTCTAGACGTGAGCGCTTGCACTTTTGTAGAGGCTCTTGCCGTTTCCTCTTTCTCACTTCCTTTTCCATATCTAGTTGTTTTTTCGTTTCTATGATCTACCCAAATGCTGGCAAAGACCCGCGGCGTAGCATCTTCGCTGAAAAGAGGCTTTTTTCCCGCGATTTATCTGCTTACCGCCTGTGAATTTGGCTACAAGAGACATATAA
>JAEQBA010000687.1:0-32304 GCA_019434445.1 Phalangium opilio
AAATGAGGCCGGGCTATTTCGCCTCTCCTCAGTCGGAAAATACGTAATTTTCGTCATTCGCGTCGGGCTGACGTGAGTTTTCAAGAACCAATGAGATGCTGCTTGTAATTTAGAGGTGGGGATAAAGCTAGAAATGTGGCGAATTTATGCCTTCTCCCAATAAATTAGATATCACTTCTGGTTTTAATTTTAAATGTGGGCCTATAGACTAGAGTGGTAAAAATTTTCCCGGTTTTGGAAAACCGCGCGAGTTCTATTTCGGCGCGCTACTATCACTGTCACGTGCGTTCTCAATTTCTTTCCCGCGAAATGGAAACGCCGGTTCCTTTTCGGACTAATTTGGGTTACTCACGCTTCCTGCCTTCCTTTGCCGTCATAAATCCGCACAGTACCCCCAAGAAATTATAAAACCATAGGTGGTATAGTATGGTGGTCTCTTTGCCAACTTTTGTAATTGTGAATCAAGTAAATTTTTTGATAATTTATTAATTCCATTATCATGAAGTCATTCATTCATTGGGCCTTTTAGGCCTACTTCTTCTAAATGAGATTTCAATATAAACTTAGGTAACTTCCTGTGTGTGGTTTTGAAAACGTGCCAAAGGTCTGATATCTTACTTCAAAGATATCCGTTGAAAATGAGCAGTTAAAGGGAGCATGAAGTGTAGAAAATGGTTGACTTTATTGGTTGACTTTATTGGTTGGCTTTATCATAAACGCGACTCGTTTTAAATCGTCTGCTCTAACGTCTGAACAGTGAAATAAACCGAAGTTAACGATTAGATTTTACTAGTAGTCTGAATGGGCATTTAAAGTCTGTAGTACCTGTTTTTGGCAAGCTATTGTTATCAATCTTTTCTAAATAGGATAATAATAATATCACGCCTAGACCATAAGTTTATAAGATATGTATTACGGTACGGAGTTAGGTCAAAGGCAACGCTTTATAACGACATAGTTTATTGAGTCAACTCTAGTCTCGATCTACATACTAATACTAACTGGTGAGATTACACCTACGTCTGTTTAAATAACTTCTTTAACATGACCTTTGTTCTATCATGTTCTTATCTCGTCTAGTTACTTTTTTATGAAGTCTATTATAAGTCTATTATAACAATATGTTCCATAAGTATGACACTACCTATACTTCTAAATGCCATAGACTTACAGCTCGAGCTAGTTCGAGATCGACAAGCGAGGATTGAGTACACTCGGTTAATTTTGCAGATCTTCCATCTTCCTATTTAGCCTGTAACTAAGCCTTTGACAGCGCCCAATCACCAGGCGTCGCTTTACCTCGAATCTATGACTTACGTCACTTCATGACAAGCTCCAGTTTGTAACCAGTGACAAACTTACGGAACATATCTTATAAACTTATGCTTTAACGCAAGATGTAAAATCTGTGAACACTGAATAAGGCGTTTCTTATATTAGGCCTAACTCTCTGTTTCTTGGACCATTTGCAAGTTACTTGTTAATAGTATAAGTCGATTTATAATTAGTGGCCGACATTCTTTTGGCGGTTTAGCTTCGAGTGTTGGAAATTGAGGCGGGTTCTAATTCTAACTTCTTCAAGATAGATCTAAGAAACAAATTAGCGAATGAAAAATAGGTGAATAAATTTATAGATCCTTATCTATACCAAGAGCTAGAGCTAAGGATAGTAAAATTTGAAACATCCGCGATCTCTCTCTTCTTTCTCTCATCGGGAACATTTTTTCATTCATTAAATCACTTCAGAGTGGTCCCACGACGTCTTCTTTGTTTCAGCTTGAGGCCATTTTTGTTTCGTTTACTATAGCTTAGAGTACGATACGTAGCCCCTGGCATTGGGGTGCCCATTTCCTATCTATAATTCGATACGCGTTCGTAGAGTGACGTGTAATTGGAAAGAAGTTGGTTTTAGGACGTTTATCGGACAGTCTTTACTATTACTCTTTATTAATGGTTGCGTCGCGTATGGACTTGGATTAAATTGACATGACGTGTTGTAAACAAAATAAGGCCATGGGCGACCAAAATTTATGGACGATTTTGGTGCTACGTTTTTTTTTATTTATTTATTTGCGATTTTAAAACTTGTCTGAAACAATACCCCGATTTCTACTCTACTATAATAAATCACACTTTTAAGTAAACCAAATACATCAGTAGACGGATGGAACTAAATGTGTTACGTGTTTTAAGTCGGTTAATAGGCCTAATTCAGCCGAGGGTGGAGCTTAATGATTAAATGTTTCTCTACGTCAAGTTTGTTTGTCAAGTTGCTAGGGCGAAACCTTTCAAAAATGCAAATCTCTTCCAATATTGTTGTGCATTTTATATAATTAAGCCCAACGATTACTTAATTAAAACCTGCGAAGTTAACTGCGAGGTGAATTTAGTCCCAATATACCGTGACCCCTGTCTGTACCCTGTTGAAGCGTTTACTCTGCCGCGCACTTTTGCTCAGAGTAAAGCCCGTATCCAGGGTAATCCTAATCCTACTCTACTTAAATGGATCCGTCGGGCTAGAATATTTTCTTTTTTAATCGAAAGAGGGTATGAAATAATGAATGTTATCAATTGGAACCATGTTTCTATCTACAATATTAAAGAAGATACCAGCAATTAAGTTTCTGTAATGGACACTACGCGTTAGGCTACTCCGCGAAGCACTGGGAAGTACCTCTCCCTATTGGACGCCTAGTACCACCTGACGTGTTCGTCCAATAGAGGTACTCGCCAGTGCGTCGCGGAGTAGCCTAACGCGTAGTGTCATCCATTACGGAAACTTAATTTCGTGTATCTTTTCTAATATTGTAGATAGAAACATAGTTCCAATTGATATATTCATTATTTTATGCGCTCTTTCGATTAACAAAGAAAAAATTCTAGCCCGGAGGTTCAGAGACCAACAAAACATTCGAAACGCTTGAAACTTCTGTAATGTCATATGAAGTTAAAATAATAATTAACTTCGACTAGGCCTAGTAGTAATAGAATCACTGCTTACCGTGTGCATCAGCTGCGTTTGCCTTTCCCAATAATAAATATAAGGTAGTTTACTCAAAGTTCATAAACGCGTTATCGTCACCTGTACAGGCCCATGCTCTTAATTTACCAGAAATTTACGAGCCCTGCGTGCCATGAATCTGTCTTGTTCATACATACCCTCCCTTTAATATATCAAACTTCAAAATATATTGGCCCAATTAATTTTTGACATATTTAATTAAAAAGAAATCTCCTTTTAAAGTTCGGTTGGTGCGGTTTGAATGATTTGCGGCCGGGCTTTCTAAAATAATATCTTCGTGTAATTAACCGCCCATTAAAGATGGAGCCTGATACCTCCCAAAAACTACGAAACCCGAATATGCTTCGTGTATACTTCCCTTTTGTGACAGGAACTGTTCAAAACCGTCGCGATTAATTTCTGAAATAATTTTATTAAAGGAACAGTTCGGGTAAACATAAGTTTATACCAAGAAGTGATATCTAGTAGGGAGAATGTCTAAGATGCCTAAGTATTCGCGCGCCATAGTCCCAGTCCCCCTTTCAAAATACAAGGGGGGACGTAAAAGGACGCCGGGCTATTTTGTCTCTCCTCAGTCGGAAAATACAAGTAATTTTCGTCATTCGCGTGGCGCTGACGTGAGTTTTCAATAACCAATGAGATGCTGGTTGTAGTTTAGAGGCAGGCGGGGATTAACTCCGGACCTACGTTTGGACTGGAAATGCGGCGAATTTATACCTTTTCACTAATAAACTAGATATCACTTCTTGGTATAATGTTATGTTACCTGGACCCTTCCTTTAAACAAGAAATAAAATCGATAATCTAGATTTTTTTCCATGATTTCATTTCCAGGTAAAAACTCTGCAAATCACCAACTCTCACACCGCCCTCGATTGCGTTCGACTAGTCCTTCGACAGCTCTTTTTACCAGTAAGTTATACATTTATTTCTCAATCATAAATTAACATTAACCCCTGCGGATTTTTTTATCTTCGATAATATTTTATCTAATGAAATTCTTTTACTTGTATTTGTTAATGAAGGATGAAGAGGCGCGAGACTATCAGTTATGGGTGAGAACGGGTAAGGACGAGAGTCCTTATCCGTTGGTCGGACATGAATTCCCATTTTGCATCAAGATGAATCTGATTCGCGAATTATTGCGTCGTTCCGATTTAGACGTAAATGTTAGTCACGTGACCACCGATTCGAAATGCGCCTTTATTCTACGGAGACGATTGCAAAGTAAGACATGTTTCTTTATTTTTTATTTAATGTCGTGATAACGGTAAAGATAAATTGAAAGGGGAATAGAAAGTTAGTTCTTTGAAATAAGGTACTTTGAAGTTTTTAGGGAACTAAATTTGATTTTTGGTTTGGCTTATCTGTTATGCCCTTTTTTGGTTTAAATGTGTTGTATATTCAAGTTAATTATATTAAACTTGTAGCAAAGTCACCTGGCGTTGTCGGGTATTTTTATTAGTTTTCGGAACACCATTTTTCAAGATGGCGGCGGATTGAAAAATCTTTCTTAGTGCTTGCCTACTACATAAGAGCAACGTCCCTGCAAATTTTCAACCTTCTGGGCTGGGCCTTTGATTATAAGTCAGTTAGGGCTTTGATTTATATCATAAGTTCATAAGATATGTTTCATAAGTTTTTCACTGGTTACTGTGAGCTTGTCATGAAGTGACGTAAGTTAAAGCGACGCCTGGTGAGGCTCTGTCATAGGCTTAGTACAGACTAATTAGGAAGATGGAAGTCCTGCAAAACCGAGTGTAGTCAATTCTCGCTTGTCGTTCTCGAACTACCTCTCAGTAAGTCTCTAGCATTACGAAGTATCGATAGTGTCATACTTATGGAACATATCTTATAAACTAATGTTCAAATTCATATACACATTCTCATGGTTAAACTACGGCTCCTCTTGCTAAATTATCTCTGGTGATACTTATAAAACGTGACCTTTTCAACTTAGAGCCACGAGGACCTCCCTGAAACGTAAAATTTTGATTTTAGTCGCTGCTTAACCTTAAGGTACAATTCTAAAAGATCAAAGGTACTTAGGGTACAGAAATGCCAAGCTTATTAACCATGCTTGATTTGACTTTGAAAAGGTCGCGTTCATATCGGGTATAATTTAAATTAACTTTGCGTGTGTGTGGTCGACATAGGAAGTAGTGATTATTGAGACATTGAAGTTTTTTTTTACAATTCGTGAATCGTGACTTGATATAAATTGTATCAACTTAATGCTAATGCGCTTATGTTGTTTCTATTGTCGTGTGATAACTTGATCCGCATACCTAAATCATACGTAATGTAATTGTACAGTTAGTTTTTCAAGTTTGTAATGATGATTCAGATCTACCTACGATTAGGTATGAAACTTTTCACAAATGTAATTGTTACCAAGAAAGGACCGAATTTGTCAAAGTTAAATTACCTCGTCTAATAAATATTGTTACTGAGGTTTGAAAAGTTCATAAATCCAATACTTTTTGAGGGTCGCAAAAGATTTACGATAATTACTATAGCAAGGTACCCACGCTTCGAGCCTTCGACTTAACTGATAGTTAATGGTCATAACAACTGGTTTGACTTAGTATAAATAGTTCTGGAGGACTTCTTAGTTCAAGATTTGAAGTAGAATGTGTCTTAGTAGAGAAATACTATAACTGAACGGTTCTATGAAGTCTTTTTAAAATGTGTTTCTGAATAGTCTGCCATAAGTTGAAAGGTGATGTGTTCTTAGAGTCAAACTGTGTGGAAAGTGTCGAAGAACATGGGGTCTGCAATATTTACTTACGGAGATGTGGGCTCCCAAACATTGATTAGCCCCTAATACGAGGAAATAGTTATACATGGTGGAGTAAGACATATCAGCCTTCAATAGTTTTAAATCTAAGAACGTTATTGAACCTTTATCTAGCAGAAGTGTACTATTAAATGAGTAGAAGTGTGCGTACGCTGTTAAAGTAAAACTAAATACTTTAAACGTGTGTTATTACTATTAAAATATTTAGGAGCCTTTCAATGTTTGGCAGCCCACATCTCCGCAACTAAATGTTGTAGATTCCACTCACATTGACCTTATGTAAACACCATGTACGCTGTAATTTATAAACAAACATTCCATAGTAAAACAAACAAACTTTGCTTCTGTTTTTGAAACTGTGTAAGGAAAAGCTAATAAATGGTATAGTTAAAATATTTTTTAGGGCGTCAGGACGTTTTAGTAACTTATCTGGCCACCATTTTTCAAAATGACAGTGGTTTGAAAAAACCGCTTTCTTACAGGGTTCGTACACGACCTGGAAATCCTGGAAAACCTGGAAAAGTCAGGGAAATTGAAAATGGGCCTAAAAGGTCAGGGAAAAGTCAGGGAAATTTAAATAGGACCTGAAAGGTCAGGGAAAAATATATTGGAGGGAAATGTAAAGTTTGGATAACAGTATAAGGGTGACCGGAAAGTGTGTTGTCTAAGATATGACCAGAGCCCCAAAATTCGCGGAGCTCGCTCCGGTTATTTATGACTCACGTGAAGTTAAATGTAAACGAATTAATTGGCTAATTTTTATAACAATAAATTGTGCAAAAATTATTCGAGTGAATTTGGATTGGTTTTCATATATGTCCGCCATGTACGTTATTGCAAATGGTCAGGGAAATTTGTGAAATTTAGTCAGGGAAAACCTGGAAAAGTCAGGGAATTTCATTCCAAATTTTTTGTACGAACCCTGTCTTAGTACTTAAGAATATCAACTACTTTTCTGCAAAGCGAGTTTCAGCATCGTTGGTCAAGAGGTTCAAGATATACTTGATGGATTTCGCAGATATACCTTTAGATTAGGGCGAGCCAAGTTTAAGATTTAAAGGAAAGCATCATCTTATATCTTAGTGCGAATTGAACTCGGCGCGGCATTGAAACTTTGTGTGTGTTTCAGTGATGGGGCCCCGTAAAGTTCCAAGTCCAAAATCAGTTCTTAGTTATTAACACACCAGCGGGTTTTGATTCATAGTTTTTTCGGAGGTAGGCATTTAGTACGTGCGCTGGTGCTATCTTGGAGGGGAGATGTGAAATGGAGTAGTTACCAATAACCTTAAGTTCATAAGATATATTCCGTAAGTTTGTCACTGGTTACTGAGAGCTTGCCATGAAGTGATTGAAGTAGGTCATTCACGTAAAGCAAGGTCTGGTGACGCACATTAAAAGGCTTAGTGCAGACTAAATAGGAATAGATGGACTGCAAAACTAACCGCGTGTAGTTAATTCTCGCTTGTCGTTCTCGAACTAGCTCTCAGGCTCTCTCTAGCATTACGAAGTATAGGTAGTGTCATACTTATGCAGCATATCTTATTAACTTATGCAATGACGTAGCCTCTGTACATCCCATCAGGTAGGGTCGTACGGTACGAAAACGTTGAGAAAGCCATCTGTGTCTTAAAAATTGAAGCTAATTCATGATAACTAGCTTCTATTTTAAAATTGCCTTGCATGGCAGCACTTAACAATCCGTTACCAAAGCTAAGGGCGTGCTCAAGGTACTTGAGGCTTTCATTGCCCTGCAACATTTGTTCTCCATTTCACCTCTCTTCCTCCAAGTTACCATCAACCCACCATCGCGGCCGTCAAAGAAGGAACCCTCGGCCTCTCATGAGCTGCTAAAACTAAAAGTTAATCTTTTTTCTCTTAGCTAAAACGGAGTTAAATGTATATATAGCTAAATCCCCCGTATTTGGTCGCCTCTTTCTTAATACTCCTCTCATCTTTTTCCGAAAGCGTAGTTAAAAAAACCAAAACCGTCTTCCCACGATATAGTTTAGGACCTAGACGGTGTCTATTTCGACCAAAATAAAAATGTGTGTGTGATGGTGGTTATATGACGGGGCCTCCTTTTAAATCATCCAAGATATGGTGAAATAGTTTTGATTCTATCACAATTTCATAAGCTATGTTCCATAAGTTTGTCGCTGGCTACTGCGAGCTTGTCATGAAGTGGCGTAGATGAAAGCGACGCCTTGTGAGGAGCTGACAAAGGTGTTATGTTTTTGTTATATGTTTTAAGTCAGAGACAATTACAACACGTCAAACTAAATCGGAGACAATTACAACACGTCAAACTAAATCGGACTCAATCTTGACTGTGACGTCTTTTTGTTGTCCATATACCCATGAATGTCCCGGTGGTCAAAAACCAGACTGTTTTACCCTTGATCGGATTTAGTATAGATTTAAATTTGTAGGCTAACGAAACTTCAAAAGGATCCAACAAATTCCTAGCTAGCTAAAAAAACCTCGTTGCATAACAAATTAGTAAGCATGATCTTTATATTTAAGAAAATGTTTGTTACTCGTGAACATGGTCTACTTAAGAAACTGTTTGTTAATGTTTAAATGAGTCGTTCAGACATATTGGTATAATACACAGGCAAGTGTTTCTGAAAGGTCTGTATGAAATTATGGAGGTGTTACACTATGGGTGATTTCGAGTTAAAAGTGTAATTTATGTGACATTTTGTCCTTAGGGGGCCACCCTTTTTCCAGTTATGATTGTAGTATTTTGTGGATGACAACTTAATTAATTTTAATGTGCATTGTCTCTCAGTTTCTTATTTAAATTTAATAATTAATTGGTCATTCCTAAAATACTTCATCCAATCATAACTTGAAAGCGGTGTCCCTTGTGCCAAAATGTCATAAAACATTCTCGACCCAAAGAACATCCCCCGGCCTTAATTTCGTACAGACCTTCCATAAAACTCACGTTTTGAGTGAGATAAAACGGTTTAGCGTGCAAATAACTATTCCTTTTCAAGAAAATATTTTCTTTTTACGGCTTTTGATTCTAATTAAGTGACACGGGCCGTCTCTTAAAAACGCACCAAGCTAAAAAGCAAAAATAAGGAGAGTTAGATGGATCGTGTGAAAGGAGCGAATTAATTTTTGAGGCCCGATGCTGAATAGAATAACGTTTCCAAGGTTGTTACTTGATTATGGAATGAGTTTCTCGCGTTTTTACACACTGAACCCAACACTAGCTAGTAGCATAAGTTTATAAGATATGTTGCATCCATAAGTATGACTCTACCTATACTCCGTAATGCTTGAGGCTTAAAACGGATCGAGCTAGTTCGAGAACGACAAACGAGAATTGAAGTCCTACACTCGGTTAATTTTGCAGTCCATCTTCGTATTTAGTCTGTACTAAGCCTTTAACAGCGCCTCACCAGGCGAGAATCTATGGCCTACGTCACTTCATGACAAGCTCTCACAGGGTTCGTAAGGAACCTGGATAACCTGAATAAGTCAGGGATATGTCAGAGATTCCGTTAGGTATATCAAACCATGCTTCGAGCAATGCTAAATACGAGCCAGGTGTAATTATGCAGTGGGCTCTGGTAAACACCTTAAAATGGTCAGGGATATGTCAGGGAAATCGTTTGGGATATCAAACCATGCTTCGAGCAAAGCTAAATATGAGGCAGGTGTAATTATGAAGTTGGCTCTGGTAAACACCTTAAAATGGTCAGGGATATTGCCAAAATTTGGTCAGGGATAACCTGGAAAAGTCAGGGATTTTCAATGTAAAATTTTCGTTCCGAACCCTGGTCTCAGTAACCAGTGACAAACTTATGGAAGATCATATCTTATTAACTTATGCTAGTAGCTATTTGGAATGGAATGAAAATTGCTATTCAATAAATAATATAAAAGAAAATCACTTTTTTTTGTTACACTCCACCTAGGCTAATCTTTCTTCACGCTTATGTAGCGTTAATTTGTTTAGGGGGAACCCAGCCTAAACATTATTAACACTCGTTAATGAAGGCTTTTTTTATTATATTTCGTAAGCTCATTGTCGTACGTTCTAGTTTTCCGATTACGCCCAAAGGTTTGTCATTAATTTGAATTATACAGACAACCTTAGTGATTTCGAGTTTTTATTTCCTTTTTTCTTGTACAAATGGGTGACAAGTTGATAATTAGATGTTAAAAGAATTGGCCAAGGAAGTCTCGCTTCTCCTCGACTTACTTGTTATCGCCCTAAACCTTAATTATAGCATTCTTAATTAAATAAACATTGGAATACTCTTAAGGAATATTATCGATGGTATCGTTGTATACGTACAATTATAACTTCCTGGTTTTTGTTAACAGGTTTGGTAGTAATTGTATTGACAACAATGTTTTAGATAAAGACAATGTTTAGGGTTCGGTTTAAATTTAATCGGCGGCTTGTTCTCATTGTAAATAAAATTAAAAGTATGTTTTTGATTCTTGCTATGCCTACCACGAAACTTTAAAAATCTCTTTACATTCTAACATAATCAACCTTTCTTTACAAAGTTACACTTCATTAGTTTTATTATTGCGGGTTTAAAATTGATAGAAATGAACGTAAATTTTGAAACAGCGCAATCTCAACTGACCTGAACCTACAGTTAACCAAACCTAATCTTAACCCAACTTCACCCATTTTAACCTAAGAATCGCGCACAATTATTCTTAATGTCGAAATGAAGACATCAGCTGAACGAATTAGTTCAAATATTTTTGATATATTTTTTCAATTTACCCAAAACCTGTTTAATTTAAAAAAAAGTGTCCGGTAAACTTTACCAATACCACATTGGAACTTTCAATTATAATTGTTGCTCAGCTATTAATTAACTATTTTGTTCATTCTAAAAGGTCCTTGCTTCCCGAAGAAATCACGGAAAGGTAACCGTCGTCAGACTCTTATCAATTGGCCATTCAAACGTCAAGTATCCAAGTCCGATTCAGTTGACAGCGCGTTGCCTTCCTCTCAAAGTGGTATCTTTGGTTGGCAAGTTGCGAATGCTTGGAATTCTGGGAATCTTCCACCCTCTATTGTGGTAAGCGACAATGCAACTCCAAAATTGTGGGACATACCTAATTCTTAAAATACTATGCGTTCTCTAGAAAATCCTTTCCCAGTTGTACTCGAAAGGTCCCCAGACGGTGGGTATTTTTCGTAAGTCCGCCAACGCTCGGGTTCTGAGGGAGACCAAGGACATGTTATTGGCTTCACCAAGTTCGGAAGAGGATTTGTCCGGATTGGATTGTTTGGAGAATTCATCCCCAGTCGTTTTGGCCTGTTTGCTCAAGGAGTTTTTGCGGTCCTTGTCCGATTGCTTACTTCAATCTTCACTCTATTACGAGTGGTTGGATGCCCTTGACCCCACGGATGATTGGAGGACGCGGCAAAATATTTCAAGGTAAGTTTTTAATATTTGTGACATACTTTCCTTTGTTTCAATTTTAAATTTTCGAACCCTATTAAATTTTGTCTCTTCTCTCTTTCGTTTTACAGTTTATTGTCAAAGCTCCCGCCTTTGAATCTTCAACTTTTGAAACATTTGCTCAGTGTACTACATTGCGTAGCCCAAAATTCTTCCGAGAATAAAATGTGCGCCGATAATTTGGGCGTCTGTATTGGCCCTAGTCTTTTGAGCCCCGCCACTCTCTACTCCTCCACCTTACAAAGCGAAGTAAGTTTATTCTTACCTTATCTTGTTTTGTTTGTATCATTTTGAACCCTAATGACCTTATGGGTCGGGCAGGAAAGAATTTTAAGTGTAACTCGTAATAATGATATCTTCCATTATTTTTTTTTCTTCTCTTTTAGGATGTTTCGAAAAAAGTGCCAAAAGTTATCGCTTATCTAATCGAAAATTACCCGTCTCTCTTTGGCGAAGAACAAAGTAAAAGTTCCTTTAGTGGAAGTTCGACCAGTGAGAGGAAAGATTCTGGTATCAAAGAAAGGGAAGATAGCCTCCAAGATGCCAATGGAGGTATGTTGTTTTTATTTTTGCTTTGTTCTTACCGACCTCGAATGCCTATAAGTGTTTCATCAAATATACAGAAGAATTATGGACATATTTGGGTCCCACGGTATAATAACAACAATGCGTTTCTTTACAGAATACCATAGAGACGATTCATCTTCCATTGACAGTTTGGATCGTGATTTATTCTATCAAGACTTAAACGAACCATTCAGTCCCAAACCAACGTCGAAAACGAAAGTTTCTTTAACAAATCTTAGTCGCGATTCTGGTCTGACTTTAAGCGATAACCAACTTTACACACCCGAAGAAGAAATGGAACAACAAAATAATCGGGACGGTGGTGAAACTTCTGGTGTCGACTCTCGTAAAAACTCAGTCGGTTCCAACATGACCAAGAGTGTGCCGCACCAAATGGACACAATGGGTACGTCGTCCAATGAAATAAGTTGTATGAAATCGGGCTTCAAATATAACGGAATCGATGGGTCATGCCACGATCTCGTACACCGAAGGCGTTACTTGAACGACGAGTTCTTCAAAACGTTATCCTCTCTACCGCGTCAAAATGCCTTCGATTCAAACGGTTTTCAAACCCCGAGACGTGATAGCCACGGTCCGGTTAAACTTAGGGACCACAAGCGTCTATCGCGTAATCGTCGACAAGTTCAATCTAGTTTCGAACCCTTACAACGCGGTTATAATGGCGGACAATCTTTATGGAGGAGCGCGTCGGAAGAGAGTTTGATGCGCAAGTATTCGACATGCGAGACTGCGAATGACTTTCAAAAACGTCCCGCGATGCACAGGAAAGGTCGGGCTCCCTCACCTCCCAGAGGTAAAAATGGTAGAACTTTGTGCCGAAGTCAAAGAGTGGAACCGGACATTCAAGCGGTATGGTTCGCCAATCATTCTGGCACCATGGATTGGAAAAGAAGTCAGTCCACGTCGAAAATCGACCAGTTAGTCAACGGAACGCCTATTCAGGGTAACTCAGTCTCACCAAGTGATGAAACGGACAGTTACGCACCACAGTTAGGGGACATGGGCTCAATTTCATGCGGTGAATTGCACATCTATGAAAACATCAATAATTTAAGGTAAGCAATCGGCGACATTCCAATCCCTTTAAAACTGTTAGAACAGGGTGGGGACTTATTCCTGAGGAGGGATGATTAATAGATGCGCCATTATAGTTCTCCAAATATAGTTTTTCCTGTTAACTTATTAACAAAATGGTTTTTATTAGGCACACGAATAGAATGAGCCCCGGGTATTCGGAAGAATTCTCGAGCCATTGCGCGAGTACGCCCAAGTCTAAACAGGAGCCGCCTAGTTACGAAGAAGCCGTGTGTAGGAGGAATATCCTCAGGAGAAGAATTCAACCCCAAACTTCCTTAGAAGTCACTGATCAAATGCGACAAGAACAAACGAATCTTAGCGCTCGCGCCCGACAACTTTACGAAGAATCTCTTAAACTGTACAACAATCAGGCGTCAACCAGCCCTAAATCGGATAAAGGTGACCTTCATAGGGCTGTCTCCGTTAAAGTTAGCTCTTCTGATGAAAGCACTTGTAGCAAGTAAGTCCTTAACTATTCATCAAACCTACGCAAATGAGAATCCTAATATTATAAATAATTCTTGCAGTAGGTCAACTAGTGTCAAGCAACGTAGAGCTACGAAATTATCTCACAAGGCGGCTGTTAGATCACCATCCGAGGGTGGGTCCTCATTGCGTTTCCGCCAATTACCGCCTGTTCACGTGACTGATGAACAAATTAGCGGCGTTCGTTCCCCCAAGAACAAAGTGATCGCTTTGCAAAGGACTTGGCGCGAGTGTCCAGATGTTCCGGATGACCTTCAAGGCAGTATTAACTGGAGTGTCGCTCAGTTGAGGAGCCTTTTCAACCCGCCAACATCCGCGAATAGCAATACTTGTAGTACCAGTAGTACTAGTAGTAATTCGACTAATAATACTTCCCCAGGTCTAGACAAGGACAAGTTAATGCCTCCTCCGTATCGACCGCCACCTCCCACCAATGATAACTTGCTCAGAGACCATAAGCGATTCGATCATGATAAGCCCATTGTAGAAGAATCGTTTGTATGATTGTTTGTTCGTTCGTTTGTTTAATAATCACTTCATCTACCGGGAAATAATCGTTTCGTTTTCATGATGAAACTGTATAATCGTACAAAATGCATATTGTCTTCCTCATGTGCTTCTTCCCTTGTTAAATTTACCGCTGTTTAGACGTCATAGCAAGGTTAACGCGTCGCCTACGAGTATGCAGTGAAATAAAGGGAGGGTGAAAGCTATCCGATGTTTCCATTTGAACAAAGTTTATGAATTTTTAAATTGATATTGGAACTAGCTAATAATTTTTGAAGTTCAAAATGGTTTCTTTAGGTTCAAAATTGATGAGCTCTATAAGGAGAATATTTCTCTTACACACCAATAAAGTAATTTTACAGGATATCAAAAATTAAAGAATTAGGTAGTTTCACCTTCCCTTTAACCAAACTGTTCATTAATTCCGCAAGTATTAAATAGCTCACAATGATTGCTGAAGTAATCCAACCAATGCTGTTAAACCTACTGTGTTTCAGCATGGATAAAGAATGCGAGTGAGGAAATTTGTTTTCATTCTACAGGATAGGCAACTCCCTATCTTGGACGACAGCTTATTCTGTTTATACTCACTTACAACATCGGTTGTCAGCACGCGCAAAGCTGGGTCCCTATGAAACGTAGCTTTGTACGTGCTGTCAAGAGACTAAAAACTTCAGGATCTTCAGGATTTAAAATATCCGCGAACTTTTTAGCTCGAGTGCACGGACCTCTAGGCCTTAGTTTCAAACACGTGTAGTAGGCTGTAGGTAATTTCACACGTGTTTGAAACTAAGGCCTAGAGGTCCGTGCACTCGAGCTAAAAAACTCGCGGATATTTTATCCTGAAGATCCTGAAGTTTTTTGTCTCTTGACAGCACGTACAAAGCTACGTTACATAGAGAAATAGCTTTGCGCGTGCTGACAACCGATGTTGTAACAGAGTATAAACAGAATAAGCTGTCGTTCGAGATAGGGAGTTGCCGATCCTATAGCGTGAAAACAAATTTCCTCATGCGTATTCTTTATCCATGGTTTCAGCATTAATATAAAATGGTGCTTAAAAATAATCATAAATTTTAAAAAATACATTGAATCTCATTGTTTGTTTTAAAATCTAATAATATCTCAATCGAATCTTAAACCATCCATATTTTTAAAACATAATAAAATTCACATCATTAAAATTAAACATCGTGTATCTCTCGTCATAATTCATAGCCCCCGATTTGATAATTAATTTTAACAAAAATCATTAAATGAATTGTAAATTTAGGGCGATTTTTGTACAGAAAAATTTTCCCCTATATTTTTATAAGATGGCCCTCATACATATTTTTAAACAAACAATAATTGTTAATTGCCTTCCATTGGTCAAGCCAAATTCATTTATCATAATTATATTTAAATGTGTTTTTATATAAATCCTTGTAAATTTTTTTGCCCCCCCCCCCCTTAGATCTAACGCTTTAAGGATGATTAATTGTATAGTTATTAATGAAATTAAGAAATCAAAAATTTCAATTTGAAGAGAAAAATGCGCTCAGGGTTAATTGTTTTTACGAATGTTGCAAAAATTTATATTAATTTTTTTTTTAATTTTAAATTTATTAAACATGTTATTAACCCAGATATAGGCCTAAATAAGCTTACAATATTAATTTAGTTGTCATTTCCGAAGTCTAGAGAGTCGAGAAAGACTTAGGAACAAAAAATTAGTTAGAACTTAAACAAAGCTTCAATAATTTTGCAGAGATTTTTTTTTAATGATTTTTTTATATAAATTTCATTGATTTTGCTCAATAATATTTTTTTTTCTCTCTGGTCTTCCGTTAACGCGAATCATAAAATTTATTAATTCCCAATTCACTCCCACCCACCTCACAAAAATTATGTAAATTTATACAAAAACCCAAACTTGTTCTGTTCGTAATACTTTTTTAATTTGAAAAGAAAGATTAAAAGTTAAGAATAAAAGTTTTGTATTACGCTTTTTGCCGAAAAAAAGAAAAAAAAATTGTTCATGAAGTTTTTCTTTGTTTTTGAAGTTATAGCTTCCAGTATTATAATATTAAGAATTTTTTTACATGTCCGAAGATTTTGGAAGATAGTTCTTAATGCATAATCAATATTTTTGTCATTAGCAGGTGAGTTCTCGGGACTGGGGAAAAACAGTTAACCACCACAAAGCTTTCGATTAAATCTCTCAATTTTTTGAGGCGAAGCTGGTTTGTTATAAATTTACCTAAGTAACCCTCTCCTATGGCAGTAAGTTGTTAACGTTTTTTATTGAATTCTTTAAAACATTTAAGCTTTAAAATCATTTAATTATGTCTAAATCCATCAATTAAGTTTTTTATATCGTAATTTTATATGTAAGTTATGTTTTGTTTAAATTTCAAGGCAGGAAATTCAATAATGCTACATAGGGTTATTATTGAAGTTTACGCAGTTACTAGGCTTCAAACAGACATTAATTATATCACTAATTAATGCACACACTAACGATTTTGTTACAGAACGAAAGTGCGGAAGCCGCGGTCACCCGACAACTTCGTCTTGGGTTTTTACCGGTAATTGTTTCCCAAGGTTTTTTATTTCAGTTCGGAATTTTAAACATTTCACCTCCTATTGCTTGCTCAAGTAAACTTAAACGTACACGTTTTTAAAGATAACCTTAACAAAATAATTATTTATTATCGAGCACAAATTCTGGTTAAATCCACGTTTTATGTGTGGAAGGAGTATTATACTATATTTTCAAAGGTTATTTCATGTAAACCTTAACAGTTCTATTCGTTTCTAGCATAAGTTTATAAGATATGTTCCATAAGTATGACACTACCTATACTTCGTTATGCTAGAGACTTACTGAGAGCTAGTTCGAGAACGACAAGCGAGAATTGACTACACTCGGTTAATTTTGCAACCCATCTTCCTATTTAGTCTGTACTAAACAACCTTTGACAGCGCCTCACCAGGCGTCGCTTTAAGAGAATCTATGACATTTCACCTGTACGTCACTTCATGACAAGCTCTCAGTAACCAGTGACAAACTTATGGAAAATATCTTATGAACTTATGACAATATTCAAAGATGAACTTATGGCAATATTCAAAGGTGAACTTATGACAATATTCAAAGATGAACTTATGACAATATGCAAAGGTGAACTTATGACAATATTCAAAGATGAACTTATGACTATATTCAAAGATGAACTTATGGCAATATTCAAAGATGAACTTATGGCAATATTCAAAGATGAACTTATGACTATATTCAAAGATGAACTTATGACAATATTCAAAGATGAACTTATGACAATATTCAAAGATGAACTTATGACAATATTCAAAGATGAACTTATGACAATATTCAAAGATGAACTTGTGACAATATTCAAAGATGAACTTATGGCAATATTCAAAGATGAACTTATGACAATATTCAAAGGTTATTTCGTCAACAATTCTATTAGCAGCAGAGCTGCTCCTGGTTTTATTTGTTTCAAGTTCTGAAAGGTTATTTTTGGGGAGCATCTAAGTACCCCTTTCATATCTGTTAAACAAATTCCTCCCACAAATAAAGTTGAACTTTTATAATGTAAGAATTTCTCGGTGTTTGGTGATTGCACGCGAGGCATTTGGAGTTGTTTTTGTATGGATAAGCGATAATGCCACCTAAACTAAAACCAGTCTCACTTCGGGAAACGTATTTTCCAGATGATCCCTTGGGCTAGCATTTCAAGCGATACCGAGAAAGCCGCCGGAGGAATTTTGGGTCACGTTTTCAACGTCCTTAGCAAGGATCTTCGTTTCGAGTTCAGTGTTTTTTTTTTTTTTTACTATAGACATTTACCTTAAAATTTCTCTTCCTACTTTTTTATTTAATACCCAAAAAATCCGTTACCTATACCGTTTCTACGTTTCCCACCGTGTGTTACTTGGCACTGAGTTTGAAGGAAATGGAAGGGTGGTTTTGTATTAGGTTGTAGTGTCAAGGGATACGCTGATATTTACTGTTAATGTGATTATATGTATTAGTATTTTGATATAATAATTTTTTATGTCTCCTTCCCTGTTGGTCGGCGGTCGTTGATACAGGTACGAAACCGTTGTGCCCGCGGACAATGAATGGGGTCGTGAACTCTCGAACGGCACTTGGACTGGTTTGGTTGGAATGGTAAAAAGAGAGGTATAATAATATTAATTGATTTTAATCGAAGAAATTGATACAATTGTCATTTACAATTGCAATTGACTTTGAAATTTCTGAATTATTCCCCAATATCTACGTCATTAAATTTTGATATTGTGATAATAAATGTCAGGAAATGATTAATTGGAGGCTTATAAGGCCACCTGACAATGTATTCGGTAATGGTCAAAGGCACCCGGCGTAGAACGTCAGCTCATCGGGACATTTTATTAGTTTTCGGGTCCCCATATTTAAAGATAAGATGGCGTCAAATCGAAGCCCAAAAGCCATAAGGCCCGTCAATATAATATTGGGAAACCAGTATACTAAATATTTGTGAGATCAGTTGACACACAATCAACGCTATTCCATAAAGGTTTTTACTTTTCGGGCCACCATTTTAAAAGATGGCGGCAAATTGAAGCCCAAAAACCGTTCTATATCTTATAGGGAACCAGTGTACTAAATATTAATGAAATCTGTTGTAAAGCACGAACGTTATTTCATAAAGAAGGCTTTTTTTACATTTCTGGCCACGGATTTGAAAAATATTTCTTATTGCGTGCGCACTACTTAAGAGTAACATCCATGCAAAATTTCAGCCTTTTTAGGTAAAGCGTTTCGGGCCGGGCGTTGGTTAATACGAATTATACCATTTTTGGAACACTGTTCATACATCATATGATTATGATTTACAATTCACCTTCTGGATCTGTTACGTTTGAATCTTGTCCTTTTCAGGAAATCGACATTATCATGGGACCCTTTGTACCCGACGAGGAACGTATGGCTGGAATGGAGATCAGTCCAGTTTACCATTCCTCAACATTCGTTCTTTTGGCATCAGCGGGAAGGGCACAACCGGGCAGTATCTTTGGATTTTTTCTGACCTTCGATTCTGAGATATGGATTTGCATGTTCGTGGCCATGTTCCTCATGATGACTCTGTCCTCAGTTGGTGATTATTTACGAGCCAAGATGTTTCACCAAGCTCCATTGCCGTTTAGTCGTTTCTTTAGCCATTATCTTTGGATGTACTTGGCCACTCTTTTCTACGAAGGTATTTATGTCATTGTCTTCTGGAACTTCGACTTTATTAATTCATTCATTCCATCTTTAGGAACCGACCGAAGTCCTACTCGATCGGTCAATCGAATGACCTTTGGTCTATGGTTGATTCTAATGATGATTTTGATGAATGCCTTCTCTGGACAACTGAAAGCGGTGCTTATGGTTCAAGTGGACGATTCTGATTTGGCTGACCATCCTGAAATTGTTCCCGTAATTCCTGATGAGAAGATATTCACCAGTTGCATGAGCGTAAGTATGAAAAACGTTACTTTGATTGGCTAAAATCAAAGCGTACAGAAAGGGATACGGAACGTCTTTCTAACTGGGTGATTTCATTGGTTGGTAGCATCGCCACGTTGGGTGCCCCAATATATCCCGTGTTTATTTCTATGCTGGTTTTGTGGGCCGGGCTTGAGAACTTACTAGCCAAGATTGGATGATTTCATTTGGTTTGTATTATAATTATAATTATTATTATTGCACCACGTTGGGTGCTCGCTAGGTTCAACGCGCAACGACATACATTATTTGCGAGGTAAAACTGGTCATACATAATGATTAGTCTAGCTTTTCCCACAAAATCCGCAGTCCTAGATTCGTTGAGAAAATGACTAAACAATTAATGATTCCTATTAGCGGTATGCATCCCTAATGGTATCCACGACGTGATTTTTCCAAACGTTTTCGCCGTATCGATCCCGACTCGCAAGAATCCCAATATCTTCAGAAGCCAATGATTAAGATCCACTTTGTTCTTATCTCGACACAGGATTCCTCTTTTGGGGACTATTACGGCGTTTGGAGCAACGCTCTGTCATGGAAGAGTAAGGGCAAGGAGAGCATCATCCATCCTTTCGCCTTTGCCAAACCGGACATTTATCAAATGGTCAAAGACGGAGAGGCTGTGGCCGTCATCGACCCGGCCGTTGTCAGGATGGCCCTCTCTTATTTCTGCACTCAATTGCCCGGTCATCGAAACTTCTATCTTGTAGAACAAGTTTGCAGTGGATATCATCTGGCTTTCGCCGCTTCCCCCAAAATGGATAAGATCTTCTTGAAAAAACTATTTCGCAAGTAAGACTTTTTATCTTTAAAGGCCGACTTCCAACGAAAAGGGTTCTAGCGAACTGAAAACGGAGTGCTCATCGAGACTAACAATGGAGCGAGCACTTGCCGATTTCGAATCCCCGCTGGGGCAAACGTTGGAAGGGCTCTATAGTAAAGTGAAAGCCGTGTAATGTGGTTCTAGTGAACTGAAGATGTTCGCTAGAACCACATTGCACGGCTTTCAGTTAGCTAGAATGATTTTTTCTGGAAGTCGGCCTTTAAGTTTTAAATTCAAATTACCTTAACTTCTTAACTAAATTAATACCAATTTTAATTGCCGTAAAATTATAGCGTAAGTTTATTAAAGAGGGACACTTAATATCATAAGTTTATAACATATGTTCCATAGGTATGACATTACCATACTTGGTAATGCTAGCGACTTACTGAGAGCTAGACCGAGAACGATGCGAGAATTGACTACACGCGGTTTTTCAGTCCAGCTTCCTATTAAGCCAGCGACAGCGCCTCACCAGGCGTCGCTTTATAAGAATCTATGACATTTCACATGCGCCACTTCATGACAAGCTCTCAGTAACCAGTGACAAACTTATGGAACATATCTTATGAAGTAATGTCAATAGTAAGTCAGCTTTATGACATTTCACAAGCTCAGTGTCAAATTATGAGTGTATATAGATGACACTAGGAATTCTTATGGACTCAAGTTGAGCAACTTCCAAATATGGGTGGGCAAGTACTTCAGTTATGCCATGTTAAAGAAGGGTAATACAAGCTCCACCCATTATAAGTATTATAGGCGACCAATAAAAGTTCCACGTGTCACTTATTATTTTCTTATTATATTTATTCCTTTCATTGTGATATTTACCATATTTATTGTGTAGAGTCAGGTACATGTTGGAGGGAAGTTTATTCAGCCGTTGGTTGTCGCAAACCAGCCGCAATTACTGGAAATGCGAATTGCAAGACACTTCCCAAGAAGATCAAGCCATGGAAATGAAACATTTGAGATCTATATTCTATCTTATGTTAACGTTTCACGGAATCGCCTTGTCTGTCTTTGTATTGGAGTTAATTATAAGCGGGAATTTTTTAAAAAAAATTTAAAACCTAAATTCAACGGAATATTATTGAACAGTGACGTCATGTCCCGTTAAATAATATTCCAATAATTTCTAGTCACGTTTAAACCTCTTAAACGCGCGCGCGCAATCAGCGTCTTATGAAAAGTTCTTAGAATAACAGCGCGGAGGAAATTTGCTTTAACTAACGATTAAAATTCTGTTAGTACTAATTTAGAAGAGAGTTTTCGATAATTAGAGATGCCGTAGAATATTATTATCGGCCAAGTTTTAGTAATTAATATGAAGGTCACCTTAGATGGCTCATTGGTAACTTAAAACATGCACAAATTGCTTTGTTAGTCCTTTTTAAAAGTTTTTGCTTAAAATTCTACATCGTTCTTGTTAGAAATAGAAGAACACTTCTCTCTAAGAAAAATAAAATTATAATCTTCTGACCGAAAAAAAATAAATACTAGTTTTCAAACTAGCTAATAGGTGGCGATAGCATCACAATACATTTAATTTCTTAAATCTAAAAATTCCACGTGTAAGTATGAAAGCGGGAAGCTTTCTATCAACAGATAGAAAAGAGGTAAGATGGAGCGGTAATTTCATGATGATGGGCAATTTGCGGCAATGAAAGTCTCCCACTGTATCTTGCGCACGCCCCTACCTTTCGGAAGAGTTGATTGTTAAGTGCTGCCGCGTAGCGCCATTGTGTTGTATGAGATGTAGCTGCATCGGACGCATCTTTAAGACACAGGGGGGGGGGCATCCTTTATCTTGCCGTACCATAGAGCCCTACCGAAACGCTGAGGATTCTGAGAGGACTTCGTTGCCGTTTCGTAGATGGAGGCACCGACTGCAACGTTATAGGGATGGAGATTACTACTCCATCCCTCTTTTCTTCAGGATCTGGCCGGAATGCTTTCTTTTTTTAAGGTATCTCCCAGTTTACGACTCCCAAGCACTCCTTTCTAACTGGTTTCTCAGGAATAAAAAGCAATTCGTATAACTAACACCTTCCTTTTTATATATTTAAATAATTCCCACCTTTAATATCAAATTAAATATTAACCCTGAAATTCTTAAAATGCCAATGTTATCTGTTTAGCATTTCTAAGTGAACTTATACGCGTGTTGAGAATGCATTCAGTGGAGCCGTAATTATTAGAAATTGCCAATTACAACGCAATTTTGAAAAAGTAAATATTTTCACTCACTTTTAATTTAATGACTTTAATTGCTTGTGAGATTATTATATAGCTTTTGTACTAAATATTCTTCGGATTTTTATTGAAAGTGACGTCACTCAATATTCGAGTGATATATAAACCTCTTCGATGTAACTAAGAGGGAGGGAAAGAGACACGGGGTAAACTTTGCCTTCCATTTCGCTTTTCAGCGCCTGCGCTCTGGGTGTTTTGTGTCCAGAGAGTGCGTAGAGACGGCTATGGATCAACCCCCTTGTATATCCCGATACTGAGGGTTCCCTACCTCCATTTTTACATCGAAGAGGCTTATTCCCAAAAATCGTTTTTGAGCTACACCAAAAGCATACCATTTGACGTAAAACATACCCACCAGTCTGCGCTGCAACAGGTATTTCACCGTCACTTTATTTTTTCAGCTACACATTCCCTTGTAACACCTGCCGCGATACCGAGCTCTATGCTCTTGGTTAGTGGCGTACTTCTCTTCCAAAGGTATTATATACTTCTGGAAAAAAATTACCGAATGTATCACGATTCTTTTAAGTTTTTAGCTTCGCTTATTAAATAACGCTTGAACGCGCCATGAAGTCTATTGGCCAGAAGTAAGAAAAATGTAGGAATAAAAAAAAGCAAAGAAAACAAAAGGCTTCAGTTTTCTCAAACAACCTTGAAACTTCAAAATTGAATATACCCCTCTTCCCTTTCGTTTGAAATTTCAAGGTCTTCTCATAACAATTTCTTGTTTTAAATTCTTGACCACTGAAAGGTTAATAATAATAATATTTAATATTAATTTTGTAACTAAAGTTACTGGCAACCACAGAGGTATAAGAAGGGGTTACCGGGACAAACAATACACTTATAAATTATTATTTGATAAGTTATGTAATTATATACAAAAACCAAATCAAAATAAGGAATTTTAAGTTAACCACAAAGCCGAAAAACGTCCTATAAATTATGGACCATTTCTTGCTAGTTGACGAACTGATTTGAACCAATAATACGTCAGAGTCCCACTTAATTGTTGGGTGGTTTAAGAATTTCTCACGCTAAACCAATGAAGCAGTTAAAAAATTGAGGCGACTATGGAAGGTGGTACAGCGGGTCCTTATTTCATGGGTTCATCTAGAGCTTGAAGGAGAGAGAGATGGAGTGGAAACTTCCATTATTTAACTATCACGATGCAGTCTGTACCCCCATCTACGGAACGGCACCGAAGTCCTCCCAGCATTCTCAGCGTTTCGGTAGGGTCGTACAGTGTCTTAAAAAAAAGACACAACTTGACAACAACCGAAGGGTTGGAGTGTGCGCAAGGTACACTGCCGCACGTGGCCCACAGACATTCAACTCCATCTTACCTCTTTTCTCCCTGTCTAGAGTGACGTAAGTCACGCAACCAATTTTGTTCAATTAGAGACAAAGATCCAAAAATGGCGGTGATTCTTCAGCGTCCACCACTTTATCAAAAGATTTGTTCAAGAAACGATCCGAATAATTTAGTAAAAGACTCCCGAAAGCGATATTAAAATAAAGAATTTTGTAAATAAGGTGTCAAAAAAAAAAAAAAAGCTAAGCCTAACTCAAGATTTGAAAGTTAATTTACATGCGTGTAGCAAGCATTAAATGTTACGTTTACACGAAGGTGGCTAATGGATGGAATACCGAAGGTATGATTTACATTTACACTATAGAAGCAACAGCTGAGCTGCAAGTACCGTCACAGGGACTTACCTGTACGGCAATTTTTAGTAAATCCACCCACTTACAACGTCGTCATGACGCTATTAAGCTCGTGAAAACGAAACGACGTTACTAACTCTTCATTTGAGTGTTAACGATGCAATTAACGGGCTTATTTTCAAATATAACCTCCGCTGAGTTTATTAAATCCAGTACGGAGTTAATATTCAAATTTTAATTAATTTAATCGTCGGAGTTAGATTATTTCATTGGTAAATTTAATGATATTAATCCATTTTTTTTATTATTTTATAATTCAACGGCTTTCATTTAACTACCTCTACTTTAAATTTATTGTTTTATTGAAACCACTTTTATTAATTATTTATTTAATTTTTTTTAAATCATAGTTTAGTTTTGGCTGATTTCGGGATAATAGAATTCCCAAAACAAAAAGGAGAATGATCTATATAAATTATTGTTCCAGAAAATTTTGACAGCTTTGTTTAGCCGTTAACGTAGTGGCTCTTTATTCTCCTCAATTTCTAAAAAAATACAATAGATTAATAGCTAGCGAAACGCTGATCTATAACATAGTTGAATTTCATTAGTAAGAGAACGTAGTTTTCAGCTTGCCGTCTAGGTGGTCTATATGCGGACAAACTATTTTGTGTAGTTAAACTTGCTTAATGGAGGCAGCCATTTTGTTTGTACCACCGGTCAAGTGTCTAGGCCTCTTTAAAAGCCCCAAATTCCAACTGGTATGTGATATTTATGGCATAATTGGACCATAATATCAGTTAATTTATTTTGTAAACTTTGATTTTGAAGTTGGTCACCAATGACCCTTTTCAAAATCATGTATTATTTCTATAAAAATATCAATTTAATTTCCAGATAAAATTACACCACAGATAGCGTTATATTCTTTCATAACGATTTATTTTAAATCGAACCAATATCAATCAATATTTTTCATCAAATAGTTTCTTCTTTTTTTTTTTTTTGACTCGTAAAAACTTGCAACATGATGGTCAGGTTCTTCTTAACATACATTAAAAATACCCAACCAAATGTTTTATAAATAATGACGAAACATCCTTGAAAACATGTAATAAGCCACCATGATTACCCAGAGCGAGTCATTCGGACGTCCACCCTCTTTTCATACACCTCTTGGGGTTTGCCACTTCGTCCCCCTGTTGCCCACTATGGCACTATCCGAGAAAGCGGGAAAAGGGAGATGGGTGAAGAGATGGAGAAGCATTTTCCAGGAGCCATAGAGAGTAGGGAAAAGTAGTAGTAGATCTTCATGTTCTAGAACGGGAAATAGGGTGTTGTAAACTACCCTTTAAAGATAGGAGCACTGTGACGTACCTACACCTACTGGTCGGATGGGGTCAGTGGTCCACGGGACCACTAAGAAAACTCAAGGGTAACCAGGGAGTCCAGACATTAACTCAAATATTTTAATAATCCACTTCTTTATCTTAGCAGAGGACGTGCTCTGGTATAGGGTCGTGGGCCAGTTTATATATTCCAGGCTAGGGGAGTTGCTGGCCCTATGTCCAGTTTAAAAAATCCTTATTTCCCACCATGCTGGTTTGCCATTCTAGCTTTTAGTTCTTGGAAAATTTACCAGATAATATTTTCTTCTGTTTGTATTGAAACACCGACTTTCAGATCAAGGCGTTTAATACAAAACGCCACGTGACGTTACAAAAACCTCAGTACTGAATTAAGATCACTTGTGACCGTTTAATGTTTCAAGTTGTGACCGGGCGCACCACTGAATTGGTGACATATTCAAAAACCGAGCAAGATACGGTTTCCCTTCACCAGTCTTAAATGAGTTCAGTGCTTTCAACTTCTTTTTTGAAGCTCTTTGCTCTAAAGCGAAGGAAGAGTCGAAATAAGGGAGATTTTTCCAAGGGGAGAAGGGTGGCTTACGTTTCAGACAATCGCGGTTTTCGTGAGCCCAGCCAGGCAAGGCAAACCTCTCCGAGTAGACTACTAGCGAAGGGCAGCAAAGCGCTCCCTTCCACTCCTCCATCCCCCTCCCTTCCCGTATCTCCTTCCTCCGTTGGCCGCGAGAGCACCACCAACCGGTATAATCAAACAGAACTGCCGGGTGATCGCGTCGAGAAAGTAGAAACGCGCAAAATATTTCCCCGGAGAAGACGTTAGGAATCTCGCGCCAAAAATCCCGACGCGGAAGGTCACGCGAGCCGCGTGTCGTTATCAGTGACAGTGTGTTATTATTGTTATTAAACCTAAAGTAAAAGTCATTGTTTTGAAAGAGAGTTCGCCGACTTTATTGGACATTGAAATATTGCGTGAAAGATATTACGGCAACTGCCTTCTAGTTTAAATTCTCGACGCCCCAGAGGGCCCAGACAAACTTCCGAAATACCGAGATTGCTGATCACAAACTGAGAAAGGAAGGAAATATAGTTACTACCGCAATCAAATGTGTAAGTTTTTCCATGGAATTTTGTTTGATTTTGTAATTGCTAATGTTTTATTCGGTGCTCTATTTTGTTAGACGTGATTTAGGGTTAGATAGTAATGCTTTTTAAAAGAGTTAACCACTATCACTGAAATTTAGGGTTAACATTGATTGGGTTTAGCTGAAGGTTCTGTCACGTTTGCAAATGTTTTTAGTGTACAATTTTTACCAGAACGTTTAGGGTTTTAAGGAAGTGCAGAATATTTTCGTCATATTTGACCTTGAATATTGACAATTGTAGGCTTAACAACATCTACTCCTCCCAGCTTTAAAACTGTTTCCGTTTGATCTCTGAAACCCACGTTGAAATAGTGAACTTGTCGTAGTTTCTAAGGCTAAAAATTAAGACTGTGGGTATGAGGTACAGTTTTTTGGTCTAAGTTACGGAATTTGCGGCTTATTTTTTTACCATTTTTTCACCCTGCATTTTTAAACGCCCTAAACCTGGGCGGATTTTGAAGGTGTTTTATGAGACGGATGTAAATTATTTAGGGAAACTCAAATTTTAAAATATCGCGGGGTTGCTGTCGTATAAGGTTACAAATTTAGGTTAGGCTTAAGAGCTTTGAATCTCTTATCATGGTGCTGGTAACAAAGGGTTAAACCAATGAAAGAGGATGCATAAATTAATTTTATGGCTCTGTTTTTTATTTAATAATATGCTTAGGCGCGCTTTTTTCGCGGTAAATGTTGAAATATAGATAAGCTAGTAGCGTAAAAAATCATAAATTTTAGAGATAAGAAATGGAAATTGCACCTGTAATGTGTTTTAGTCTAATCGTTTCCACGCTGTAATAATATTCCAGTTCTAAATTTCCCTGGTAAATCCATCAAAATTCTTCTGCAACTAATATATATCTTATCCAAAATTACCATAAAAGATATTTGACAAGCTACTAGCTAGCTATTAGGTCATAAAAGAGCGCCCAAAATCATGTACGAGGGGCTGTTCACTCCAATTTAATCGGAATCAAATCTAATAAATTAATTAGTTATAGAATTAACAATTTTAGTCAGTTTTATCTTTGCCTAAGTGTGATTTAATCAAACTAATCAGTTTAAGCAAAGATAAATCTTGTTAAAATTGTGAAAGACGTAACCTAACCTAATCTTAGGTTACGTATTGAAAGGTCACCACCATTCAGAGGTCATAGAAAACTTAAAGTCAAAATTAGAAGTCAAGAAAAATATAATAAAAGGGTGTGCAGTAAATGGCTAGGGAAATTTCCTCCCTCATTTCTTAACTTAAAACGGGCTTCGGGGTTGTTAGTAATTTGAGAGCATCTAAGGTTTGGAACTGAATGATGACTGAATCGAACGGAATTACCAGATTTTCAATCTGTTGTAGATATTGGTTTTATTGCAACACTAGTCTTCGCAATATCTATAAATAGCTATTTTCAAACTGAGTTGCCACAGATCATGGAAAACCTGGAAAAGTCAGCGCATTTCAAAATGGGCCAAAAAGGTCAGGGGAAAGTCGGGGATTTTCAAAATGGGCCAAAAAAGTTAGGGAAAAGTCGGGGAATTTTAAAAATTTAACCGAAGTCGGGGAATTTCAAAATGGACCAAAAAGGTTAGGGAAAAGTCACGAAGTTTTAAGAATTTCAACAAACTCAGGGAATTGGTTTATTTAAAGTGGCTAAAATATCTGCGGGACAATCATCCAAATGGTTGACGTTTTAAATGCCGTTTTATGGAGATCAGGTTTGACCAGACACCGAAATCGGGGAGCTCGCTCCTTCAATGTTTTATATTAAATATTAAAAAATGCGATTGAAACACAATTGTTTACTTATATGTAGAATAATTACAATTGGGCCTGAAAACGTCTGTAAAATATTTTTTTTTGAAAGGTCAGGGAAAACCTGGAAGAGTCGGGGAATTTTAATACGAACATTTCGAGACCCTACCAATGCCATAAAGACAAAAGAGCGCTGTATCTGTCCAAATAATTGAATAATTCAAATTAATGACACTAGAAGCCATTTTCTCTCAGACAATAAAACAATCAAAGACTAGCTTTAACTTCTCTCATTAATCATTTAAAGTTCATCCCAAGTGGAATATGCATTATCGAAATATTTGTCCGCGTCTTAAACCTATTTTGAAGTACGCTAAATTAACCTGTACCAATGTAGCAGTCTGTGCCTGAAATAGCTCTGTGTATGATAGGCGTTAACGAGAAAATTTTCTCGATTAATTTTCACAACGACGTGCAATCAAAACCGTTTTCCCTTTCTCTCTAGCTTTAGTCTTCGATGAGTCTAGCTTTATCAGTAGCTGCGGTAAAGCCCGGGTCACACCATTCAATTGTAGTGGATTTTTTTAGACGAAACTATGGGAAGGTTTGGGAGGTATCGGTGTACACGGCTTTACTGGTTTGACTGTACTAAAGTGATTACGATTAATATTTAAAAGCTCTGCCCTTACCAATGCTAAAATGATAACAGCTAATCCGTAATCTGATAGTGACACGGATCGAATTATGAAGGGATATTTTGATTCGAAAATGGAACTTCTATGACATTTTGCCTATAAGGGCCACTGTTTTCAAGTGTATTGGAGTATTTTACGGTTGGCCCCTTCTTAAATTTAATTAGGAAACTAAAGGCAATGCTAATTTAATTAAGGGGTCATCCCTAAAACACTCTAATCATAATTTAAAAATGGTTTATTTTCAACTCAAAATCCACCACTAACTATAAAGCCATCCCTTATTGGGAAATCTTGCAGGACCACTGCGAGATAGCAGTGATGCCCACTGACTCGCTGTGGCAATAAATTTTCGGTTGTAATAGACTTTTTCAATGTAAAAAAGTAGGAAGGCAACACTTGGTATTGGGACATACAAGGGGGTTGATACATTGCCATCTGTCTCTGAGTCTGCGCACTCTCATGATACAAAAAGACTACAGCGCAGGCGCCAAAATGCGAGATGGAAGGAAACATTTTTACCCCTGTGTCTTTCCCTCTTACTTACATCGAAATGTTTTGTCTATAGAGAGCTTTCAGATGGGATAGTACTACGTCACACTCTCCCAAGTCTTACCGATGTTCTGGTAGCCATATTGGGTGGTTTCAGCTTCATTCCTGCTTTAAACCCACCAATATGGCAGCGTAAATTATGTCACGAGACTCGTCTCCTCCTCCAACTGAAAGCTCTCTATTCTGGACTTTTTTGTATTGAAAATATATTCAAAACACACACGCTGTATCTTGCGCTTGAAAGTTGAAACAGAACTTAAAACTGTGTGAAGCGAACTTAAGCCGCTACAATGGCACTATCCCAAAACCATTATCAGCCTTGAGCTCTTCGCGCCACTGAAGCGGTCAAGCGTTTACAATTTGCGTCATGGCAGGACATTCCATAGTTTCTAGTCTCTGAGTAACATTACAGCGGGGGAGCCAGAACTTTAACCAAAAATAAAAAATAAAAAAAAGGAAGAGAAAATCAAGAAGAGAAAGAACATATGGGGTAAGGTTTTTTCGAAAAGGCCAATGCCGCTCGCTGGTGACTTCAATTACACCCCTTGCCCCCTTTTCCACCCCCCGACTTAAGGTTGACTCACTGAATTAGTGGCTAGAGAAAAAAATCCTCGCATTTCGATTGTTTAATTCTTTTCCGTGCCAACAAATTTGAACAATAATTTTTTTCTTCTTAATTTTAAAGAGAGAAAGTTAAGTCGTTTATTTTCATACGTGAGAGGAGAAGCAAGCGAAATTTTGGAATTTTTAAGGTTAGTTAGGCCTTGGTTAGGATCAGTTTTCTTAAAAATTATTTTTTTTTTTATCAACTTTCGTGAACTGATGGTCGCGTTTCGATGATATAATTTTTTATATTGACCTAATTAATGTTTGACACATTTAATTAAACAATATAGGTAAAAATTGGTTTAAAAATTATTCGCTGCCGGTTTTCTAAAATAAGCATATCTTCGTGAAATTAAACACCCATACTGTAGAATGTTTTTTCTTTTCTACCTTTTTTTAATTAAATAATGAATATTTCAAATTGGAATTGATTTTATATCTACTATATTAATGAAGGTATGAGAAATTAAGTTAAACGATATTCATATTTCAAATTCCTTGCGTTTTCCATGCTTTCCCTGACCCTTTTCTTTAAAGCCTGGTTCACACCTGGCGAATTGAGGAGCGAACGGAGGAGCGAATAGCCCGTCATGAACAGTTCGCTCGTCCGTTCGCCTAGTCTGACATAGTTTTGGCCATTCGCTCACCCCGTTCGCCCGGAATAGTTTCCAAACTATTTTTACGAGCGAATAGGTCAGCTTTGCCCATATAAAATGTGGGTGGGTAGGAGGTCTTTTTATTCGCTGCTCAGCTCTTATCTATTATCGCCCAAAAATCTATTTTCCAGCGACCAAAGAAGATTTTTTTTCTTTCTTTCATCCAAATATACTTGGCCTTATCTTTAAGCAAGACCAAGACGTTCACCTGGCGAAATGCTATCTCTTAAAATTTTGTCGTTATTCTGAATATAAGGACCCACCATTTGCATTAAACTCTCAAATGTTGTCGGAGTCATTCTCAACCACTTCTTATAATTGGATCTGTCACTCATTCGTAATTTCCGCAATAGGTTATAGATACTGAATTGGTCACGACGCTTAATCAAATCCAATACAGTTTTTTGATTTTTTTCTTGGCTCTTAATTGCTACAAAAATCCTACAATTCCTACCCAATGCAATGCAAGCACCTTCGTTCTATCATCCATTGGAAATGATGAAAAAAAGACAAACCAGCCAAGGTTTCTGATTTTCCCGCCAATATAGCACCCCTACAGCTATCATTTTGGAGATTTCCCCCCTCAATTCGCCTAGTGTGACTGCTCTTCGCTCCTTCATTCGCTTGGATCCATTCGCTTACTTATTCACTCCATCAGTTCGCTCCTCCGTTCGCTCCTCAACTCGCCAGGTGTGAACCAGGCTTAAGATTTTCCCTGACCTTTTTAAAAGGTCTAAACTTGTCAGGGTCGCTTCAGTTTCGGTGCTCTTTGCATTTCACTAAGGACTTTTCGCTGGAAGTCTGCCTTTAAATTGAAGTATTTAATTTATGTGTCGTAACGAGCCCAGTCTGTGCGATGAGATATTTTAGGTCAAAGGTCACCTTATAAATATTGAATATTGAGATGTGATTCCTCGTTGGGAGAGTTAATATTTAGGAAGGGCCGCGTCGAGAAAGTTTGTGGGCCGTGTAAATGACGAAATCGTGGCCCCCACACGCGATCCGGGATCCGGGCCCTCTAGATGGTATGGGCCCAAGGGAAAAGACAATTAGCCCCCTTTCTCGACTTGCTTGTATAGAAAAGAGCTGAGCCGCCTAAAAGCTAAAACAGTGACAGACTGACTCTTGTACGTTGTCTATGAACCTTTGCTATCAGTCCTTGATGAAAGCAAGAAGTGATATCTAGTTTACTAGGGAAGAAGTTTTAAGATGCCTAAGTATTCGCGCGCCATAGTCCAGTCCCCCTTTCAAAATACAGGGGGGGGGGCGTAAAAGGAGGCCGGGCTATTTCGCCTCTCTCAGTCGTAAAAT